>JAOQML010137118.1:0-16165 GCA_027568935.1 Erythroxylum urbanii | reverse complement strand
CATTAGTAGGTAGCTAAATTGATGGTTAGAGGGGCCTTTGTCATGGAAAATATGATTGGTCCTTCCATCCTATATAATAGTGACTGGAAAGGATAAGGAAATACAAAAACAACATCTAGTCATTTTACTATGGAATCTCATATTAGTGCACCACTCCTTGATCTGGGTTAAGTCCTTTGGACCTTCAACAATCAAACATTTTTGTGATAAAGCCTTCCAAATGTTGATAACATAGTTGCACTTGAAGAATAGGTAGTATGGGGTTTCCGTAACTCTTTTGTATGAATTGAACCAATTAGTAACGTATATGAATCTTGCAATTCTGTCAACAGCAGGTAACCTATTTAGTATAGTAAGCCATAAAGTTATTGAAGCTTGACGATGTTGATGACAAAATCATTCCATATTAGTCAATGGAAGAGTAGGTAGATTTTTGCCATAAAATGTCTATAGGACTGATTGGTGAACTCACCATTAGAGGTAGGCAAAATTATTCTGTTAGTATCAAAGTTGGGACAATTCTACATAATTTTAGTCTTCAATGAAATAAGAATTGGAGCAAGAATAATTTCATCCCTTGTTATGAGGGTTTAAGCCATAAAAATATGTGATCCAATAAAGGATTGAGAATAAACTTCATTCAATTTATCCATAGGACTAATTGATAACCAATTATCAAACTAAAAAAATGTGCTATATTTATTTTCAATAAGGTGAATAAAATATATTTTTATCATTTCTCTTGTGTTAAGAATAGATTTTACAGTGGTGGAAGCTGGGTAACCTGTATTGAAACTCCACAGATTCGTGTTCTTTATAAAATAAGTATGGATCCTATAATATCCTATTTTCTATGCTGAGGGTTAGAATCCTAGAATACTATACATGAGAAATATTATTAAGAGACTAGGAACTACGTTACGTGTTCATGCATAACATAGGCATGCACATATGTGAACATTAATTTTTATATAAATTACAATGATTATGTATTCACTCATTTGACATATTCTGGGATATAAATGATTTTAATATGATTACAATGTGAATAGTGACTATTTTTTCTTGAAAATTGATTTGGTGAGTATAATTATTGATTTAGAATTTTTGGTGAAAATTAAGAGATTTTAGGTATTTTTGGACTAGAAAAGCTGCCAAGTGGTAAGACAATTGATAAATGGGAGTAGAAATAAGTGACAATTGATAGTAGAAATTATTGATATATGGCATTAGGATTTCATGACAAGTGTCATAGAAAATTAGGAGACAATTGGATTAGAAATTGGAGACAAATGGACTAGTTATTAAAAGGGGGCCAAATGGAATTATAGGGAGGTGACAAGTGTCACTACCACTCACCACTCATTCCTCAAGATTCTCTCATTTGGAAGACACACTCTTTATTTTCTTTCAATTTAATTCATGCTTTCATCTTCTTCGTTGCTTTCTTCTTCTCTTCTTCTTTTCCACGACACTCACCAATCTTCATCAACATTGAACCTTGCTCTCATCCTTCACTTTCTACTTCCACTTTTGTTATTTTCATCATCTTGCCACTAGAAAACCTAACCTACTCCACCTCCATATTGATGATCATGTGATACATGGAAAGCTAGGATTCTTGGAGCTTTTGAAGAAACTTTAAGTAAATCAAGTAAGTAGCATGTAATCTTCATGGGTAGTTGTAAATGAAACATTTATGATGAATGATTTGAGATTGAATGATCATGATCATGGAGTTACATATATGCTTTAACGTGGGTATAAAAATAAAGAGGTTTATGTTCAAATTTTTTTAGTGTATTATTAATATTCTTGGGTTAGCTAAATGAAAGCATTTATAATGATCATTTGGAGATAGATTGAAAGTACAAATGGAGTTGATTTTTATGCTAAATAGTGGATGAATAAGTGAATATATACATGGCTTGTTTTTGTGTTTATGATGAGTAAAAATTCATAAATTGTTATAAAGATGTTTTTGAGGTAGAACGATCATTATAATGGTGTTTGGATGAGTGCAGTAAATTAATGGATGAATACATGTGTTTGTGTTTTATTTTGAGAGTTTGAAAACCATAAGTGATGAGTTGTTATGTAGATGTTATAAGTTATGAATTAAGGGTATAATGAAGGTGAAAGTTATGTTAACAAAGATGTTAAGTTATGTTCTTGAAATGAGGAGAAGTAGGATAATAGTTAGAGGTAAAGTGAAGGTGATAATGGAGTTGAATGTGTGTTGAGGCATTAATGAAAGAATGGACATATTTGATGTACAGTGTTTGTGGTTATGATTAATATTCTTGTATGATTTGTTTCGTGAATTTTTTGAATTAAAAATTAAGGTAAAAATTAAGAGGCTATTAAGTCTAAATGATTAATTATAGAGATGATTTGGTTGATGTATTATGAATGAGATATATTATGGAAATAGTTAGGATTGCATGCATGATAGGATTAAGTCAATGAAAATGAACATATTGAGTGGAGTTTTATGAGTTTTAATGCAATCAATATAGTAGTGGGATTTTTATGAAGTGAATTTGCATAAATGGACATGAATGCTAGAAAATTTGGAGTGTAAATGACGTTATTGCTTATGTTGAATTCATGGAAGAAATGAGGAAGAAAATCCAGGACATGATCCTGGCGTAGGGGTATTAGGTATTAATGAATGATTGAACAATGATGTTTAAATGATAATGAGAAGTGAATTAAGGAAATATACCTGAAATAGTCAAATTAAGAATACGTTATACATAACACGTATACACATGTGTATAATTGAGTATTAATGTGATTGTGCAAATTAGTAATGTGTATGTGTTGCATGATATACATGCAAAAATAGAATGACTACATCTAAACATTGCCGAGATATCAAGGCAATAAATATCTGGAGCATACAGTGAGTAACCTAAATGTTCTCACTAAGATTGTCTATCTTTGTTTTAATTTTAATTATTGAATTATTATTGATGTAAATATGTTAATTCTGTACATTGCTAGTCTGAAGCGTTTGATGCATAAGAATCACATTGGAAGTGTTCATTGTATGTGAATATGATAGAAATAAGTATAGTCAACATAATTGTTGAATGTCAGACTTACGTTCGATGAAAATGTGAAAGTGAATGTGTAAATGAACAAATGTGACTGATTGAATATATGAGATTTGATGCATTTCATACATGATATGCATGATTCGATAAAGGCAGTTGTGATCGGAGTAGCTAGTGAAAAAGAGTTTCAAACTCAGAATGTGGTAAAAGTCTCTAGTTCATTATATAAAACAAACTTAGTATCCCTAACGAATATGAGACAATTATTAATAAGCCCAATATCCACAATAGATACGGGATAGTTAAAAAGGTACTTAGTCACAACAACGTAATAATTGAATATGAATCACATGTGCATTGCATATACATTTAGTATATATGTTTTAAATGATTGAAATAAACTGTTTGAACTGTTCTGAATGTGAAATGTGAAATAAGTGAACATAATTTTCTTTGATTCAGCACGATGGTTAGTGAAGTGAAATTCATTGTATGATATTATGAATTGTCGGTGAATTTGGAATATGAATTGGTTGTGTTATGTGATATGAGTGAGCACATCGATGATGGCTTGCTTACTGAGTTTGCAAAACTCATAAAAAATTATAACATGGCTTTTTAGGTACGAGAGAGGAGACTTAGTTACTAATACATTCTAGAAGAAATCTAGTACTGACTTTTTGGGACTCAAAAAAATGGCGCCAAGGTCAATCAACTGAGATTGAAGATTTAGATAGAATATTTTTGTATAATTCCTCTTTCATGTAGAATGTGTAAAAGAGCAGTAGACCCTCAAAGTTTTGATGTTATGTATACATATGGATCATGTAATGTAATACTACAATGTACATTATGTTTTTTTAAAATAAAATGAGAAATTGAGTTTTAGATATTGAGTATTTGTGATTAAATTATGATGCCATGATATAAGTGAATGTGATTGTTCTAGTGCACTACTTCCATTGGGCATATGCTCAAATGTCTGATGGATGTACGGGCATATGTCTGATAGGGTGCTACATTTTTTGGTATCTAATCATGGTTTGGCATCTATAGGGACAGATATCAGCTTATAGACATGTTATATAGTGAGAAACTCGGATAGTAATCACTATTATTGTCTATTACAAGTCATCCGCCATAAGTGATCAAATGGGACAATCAGCTGACGTAGAGTCTGTAGGAGCTAGTAGGGAGTCTTCTATACCTCGACCTGAGTGAATGCCTCTGAGAATTCCTGAGAGAAAGGAAAGGAGGTATGATAACCTGTGAAAGCAGGGGGTTATGGACTTTTATGAAAGTACAGACCTTGCAGAGGCTAAAGGATGGCTAAAAAGAATGGAAAGTCTTTGATCAGATAGATTAAGACTCAAACGAGAAATTTGACTATACAATCTTATTACTACAAGGTCCAGCTTACCAATGGTGGAAAACTATTCCAGGATTTGATGAAGATAACGAAAACTGGAAGGTTACATACTTGAAGTTTTAATATTTATAACCTTGGTAATTTTTGCAAGCACACGGATCGTTCGCGTAGTACCTAAGGTATCGATCCCACGAGGAGGGAAGTCTAGTCCTAAAGTCGAAGGTTATACTAACAATAATAATTTAAAATAAATAAACTAATGCATAAAATAAATCAATCAAACAATTAATTTCAAGAATTAAATTGCATAAATCTAAACAAGCAACAAATCACACAACCCAATCCAAAAATCAGTCTAGAAATTACCAAGTGAAAGAAAGGGGATTTTTAATCCAAAATTAATGAAGATCTAACTGATTATGTAATTATCGAATTAATGGGTCTAGACGGTCCTAGGGTAGATTAATCTCTCTCGAATTATAATCCTTAAACCTAATTGATAATCCCTAATTTAAATCATAGAATTGTGATCTCTCGATTCACAATTTATCTAAAACCTAAATCAGTTCTAAAATTGTCTAATAACCTACCGGGAACTTATGCTCGATCTCTCGTTATACGATTCTACTAGTTTGATTAAATTCTCTACCTATCAAATTACCTAACTCTCTTTAACCTAATTTGATTATTTTCACTCAGCTCACCCTCTTAGTTTATTATCGAATTATTAAGAACAGATATTGAATCACAATTAAATTCATAAAACACAATCAACCAAACTTTATTAATCTCAAGGACCAAAAACCCGAAGGTGAGTTTAGACATGAATCAACACTTGACAATAGTTAATTTCAATATTCATCCCAATTTAATACATCCATAAAATTGAAATAAAAAGAGAAATACTGTCAAAACAGATTCATGGAGGCAGCGGTTGCGGGAAACTACCTGTTTCGAGGAGTATTTCCCGTCAAGCTTCGTCTCCGTGACTCTCTTCTTTTATCTCCTTCCTTAATCTTTCAATAACTCTCTAGGTTTTTTGAAAATGTGGCTAACATGAATGCTTTCTTTTGAGACTCTCCAAGCTACTAGTTTTGTCCCTTTATGATGTATTTATACTTTGGATGCCCTAGGTTTAAGTCAGGGTTGAAACGGTTTAAAAAGTCTTGCAAAACTTAAGTTTTTGCTTCATCCCGATGTAGGTCACGATCATGGCCTTGCCTACCATGATCGTGGCCAGCCACGATCATAGCTAGCGTTTAACCCTCTCTATCACAATCGTGACCGAAAGTGCACAATCATGGCCTTGATCTAAGCTCTTTGTCACGACCGTGCCTAAAGTGCAGATTGCGGCCTGGCTACCTTGGCTCGTCGCTCTCTATCACGATCATGGCCTGTTGTGCCATGATTGTAGGCTATGTTTTTAGCCCGAAACTCTTTGCAAGTTCTCTGTTCTTCACCGTTTACCCTGAAACACTAATAAATACATCAAGTTACCTCAAAAATAGAACAATTAAGCTCAAAGACTCGTACTAACGCATAAAAACACTTAAACACATAAACTAACACAATTAAACCATAAATACACACTGAACACTCAAATTCACACTAAATGCCTAAAAAATTACACCCTAAAAGATAATGCAAATCATAACTATCAGGGGATGTGAACTTCTATGAAAGTACAGACCCTGCAGAGGTTTAAGGATGGCTAGAGAGAACGGAAAGTCTTCGATTAGATGGAATGTGACTCAGATGAGAAATTCGGCTACGCAGTCTCATTACTACAAGGTCCAGCTTACCAATGGTGGAAAATTGTTTTAGGCAGTACCACCAGACCTTGTGGATTGAAGTATGAAGACTTTTTGAAGGTCTTCAAGGAGAATTACATGCCCAAGATCTACTTGGATAGAACAACAAAAGAGTACTTAAATCTGAAGCAAGGGAGACTTACAGTAGCTGAATATAAGATAAAAGTTTAATGAATTGATGGTGTATACTAATGCCTCGATTCCTACTGAGAAATACAAGTGTATAAGGATTGAAGACGGGTTAAATATAAAGATTAGGACGAGGCTAGCCATAACAAATCTGAGTAGTTTCTATGAGTTGAGAGCAGCCTCGATTCGAATAGAACAATTCTTAAGTGATGGCCAAAGGGAACACAAACAAGAGTTTGGAATAAAAAGGCCTAGTGAATTTCAAGTTGATTTTAGCAGAAGGTTTAGTAAGTGCCAAAACAGGTCGTTTCGACCACCGGCTAGATCAAGACAGTCGGGGTTCAGACAGAGGGGCAATTTTATACGGTTTGGTAGTGGTAGAGGTTCAGTGTCTGGGTAGTCCCAATAGCTACCTAACTACGAACATTGTGGGAAGAAGCACAGTGGAGGGTGTTGGAAGTTAACAGGAGCTTGTCTTTGATATGGCTCCTATGAACATCATATCAGAGATTGTCTCGTAGTTTATGGAGCACTGTTTAGAATGAGAGGAAGAGCGGTAACTAAGACAACTGTCCAATAGATCCGGGTTAGTGGATCTGGACAGAGAGGCAGAGGTAGAGGTAGAGTGATTTTAGGAAGTCCTACTGTCAGAAGTGAGGTGCAGAGCAACCAACCATAGTTTCAGGCCAGAGTCTATGCATATGACCAGACAGGAGGCTCAGAACTCCCAGATGTCATTACAGAGGTGTTGCATATCTTTACTTTTGAAGCTTTTACATTGCTAGATCCTGGATCTATACATTCATTTATCGCACCGCATCTGACATCTAGACTGTATTGTAATAGAGAATTATTGAACTGTGGTTTAGAGATGAGTACACTGATCACTAGTACTATAGTAATTAGTGAAGTTTGTAAAGGGTGTTTGATTCAAATTGATCAGGTAGAGTTAGAAACAGAACTGATTGTAATGCAGTTAAGGGAGATCGATATTATTCTAAGCATGGATTGACTCACTACTCATAGGAATATCATGAACTGCTATACTAAAGAGGTGATACTAAAATCTCCTAAGCAGCCAAGAGCAGTATTCTAAGGTGTTAGATAAGCAGTGCCAGCCAGACTAATCTCATTCATGAGTGTTTTGAGACTGATGCAAAGAGTGTGTGAGGCTTATCTAGCTCAAGTAGTTGATACCATAACTGAGCAGAATATGCAGGACATTCCTATTGTAACACCCCGTTATCATGGGGTACATACTGAAACACCCTGAGGACATTCCAGTACATAACCTATGATAATGGTGCGCTACGTTCAATCACAACATTCACTTAATATAGCATCATCAATTTTTTCTTTATAAGGCATCATTAAGAAAGTCACAATATTTAAAACCAAAATTTTCCCCTTTTCATTTCATAAATCCGAATGTAATACATTGTAGCTTTCAAATAACTGTACATGTACATCATCATAACCTATTACAAAATAAGCTATATGAAAGAGGAAATACACAAAAAGATCTATCTAATCTTTCAATCTCAACTGACTGACCTTGAGCCATTTTCTTCACAGGTTGTATAGCTGACTCATAGGTTGTTCTTGAAGCTAATTTATGGAAGTTCCAGCAACATCTGGAAGTTGACGTTCCAGTTGCTCCTCTATATCACACGGTATACACAAATCACAATTTGGCACAATTGTAAGTGTTTATTAATTCACACGTATGTATATGAAATATGCACAATGCATGTTCATGAGAATTCTAGGTATCGCTCTATTATTCTTTTCATGTAAACATTCATATATCCAAACTCACATAAGTATCATTTATACCTCAATAAAACCATAAAAATCGAAATTCATAATTCCCTGATCAATTCAGATTTTTCCTATAACAACTTTCGGTTCAACATTCCATGTTCTTTTTGACCAAGAGAATGAAGTAATTTAAAGATACTTTCTTCTAAAAAATTGTTCTTCTATCTTGTAAGTTTATAATGACACCAATATTATTCAATTTAGGTCAGTATTCTATGAGTTATACTTGAAATACTACAGACTGAGCACATTGGAACCTTTGGCTTGTACATGATCATGCTGTCAAATTGTACAACTCATATCTCTCAATTCCCACATTCAAAAATTATGAACTTTATATAATTTGAAAGATAAGAGAATAAAATATAACTTTTGTGAAGAAACCTTTGTCTAATTCGGCATCTATCAATACAGTTTATTAAATATCAACAAGATATGATTTCTGTCTCGGGTAATACTTCAAAATTAGTCAAAACTCAATTTGAAGCCAAATTTTGAAATTCTTAGAGACACAATTAAAATTCAATTTCTTCAAAAACATTGTATCCCTATGGCTCTAGTTTACTTTAAATCAAAAATTAACCCATTCGGATAACTACAGAACAAATTATGGCTAAAACACATAAGCATAATCAGTGGACATGTTACAGCTACATTTTCCAGCATTCATCTTCCAATTTACTGCACCCAGTTCTCGACTGCATGTCAAATTTTTAGACTCTTAATGACATAATTCAAATTTAGTGTCTTCATAAAAAATATAGCCATATGTCTCTAGTTTAATCTAAATCAAGAAGTGTCTCATTTGGATAACTACAGAACAAGTTATGGCTAAAAGACAGAAGCTTAATCAGTGGAAATGCTATAACTACCATTTTCCAACACCCTCTTCATCACCACTTAGTCTCTCAATCCTTCCTTCAAACAACTCATAAATACCATTAATACATTAAAACAGAACATACATCTATTTATTGCAACATCTACATTACACATATCTCAACTCCTCTATCATGATCATTAAACACTAAACTATCATCATAAATGCTTCATTAAATACCAACCCATAAAGATCAACATGTAACTTACTTGATTTATCTTCAAATCTTTCAAAAACACACCAACCCTAGCTTTCCCATATCTCTTATGACCATCATCATTATAGGGTGGATTTGGTTGCATTTTTTGTGATAATGAAGAAGAGACAACAAGATGAGGGTAGCAAAAAAAGGTAAGAATAATGTTCACTTTAATGTAGAGATGAAGAGAGTGTCGTGGAGATGAGAAGAAGATGAAGAGTGATTAACGAAAAGAAGAGAAGAAGAAACAAGATACAAAGCAATTAAATGGTCTTCTAATTAATAAATCAATCGTGGGTTTTAAGACATGGCTTGGCAAGTGACATTTGTCATTTGCCACATGTCAACTCCTTATAGATTCACTTAGGCTCTCTCATTTAAATTGTCCAATTAACTCTAATTTCAACTCCAATTGTCTCCAAATTTCAATGACATATGTCATTAAACCCAAATGTCATTTATAAAATTTTTCACTGCCATTTGACTCTTAATTCTACTGCTATTTATTAATTGTCCTACCACTTGGTATTTTTCATAGTTCAAAATTTACCCAAAAATTCAAGGATTTTCTAAATTTCACCAAAATTTCAAAATCAATACCTACACACACCAAGTCAATTTTCAATACATATAAACCACAATTTAGATCAAAAATTCACATTTATAACAATTATAACCAGAATGTCAACAAATGCATGTACAATTATTTTCATGCGCAAAATTCAATAATCATGTGTATGTGCATGTCATATTATGCATGAGCATGAAATGCACTTTCTAATCTCTCATATTTACTATTCTAGCCTTAACATGGGTAATGGGATGTTACACCTATTGTTAGGGAATTCCTAGATGTGTCTCCTGCTGAGTTATCCAACTTACCTCCAGATAGGGAAATGGAGTTTACGATTGACTTAGTTCTAGGTGCTACTCCTATTTCTATTCCTCCGTGTAGGATGATACCTGCGGAACTGAAGGCCCAATTACAATAGTCATTGGATAAGGGTTTCATCAGACCTAATGTATCACCATGGGGAGTCCTAGTGTTGTTTGTGAAGAAAAAGGATGGGACCCTGAGACTGTGTATCGACTATAGGCAGTTGAATTGGGTAACAGTGAAGAACAAGTACCTGTTACCTAGAATTAATGATTTGCTTGATAAGTTGTAGGGAGCTCAGATGTTTACCAAGTTAGACTTAAGATCTGTGTACTATAGTTGAACTCTTGAATTACTTAAAGTTATGAGAAACCGTGTTTCCAAAATTATTAATTCAATGTCCAATAGCAAACTCCATTATGAACATATTATAGCCATCCATACAATAAAGGGTAAAATTATCATTTTGCCCTTATGTTGGTTTTTTTCCTTCTAGATCTCCCGTTTCACTCTACATGGTGATTAACATACAAGATCTAATCTTTGTGTTAAGACTTGATGGGTAGCTAGTCCATCAAACAACTAGCGCCAATTTAATCATCAATCTCCGTAAAACTTCTAGAAGTGATGATATCATTATAAACTCTTTATTTGAGTGACTGTTCCTTGATGCATGTTTCAATTAAAGATTCCAACATGTAGATAGTGGATTGATACCCTATAAAAATCCATTCCGATCATATCAAGAATTATAACAAAACATACATAAGTTCACCACTCATCAAGATTGTGGTTCATAATAAACGAATGCTAAGGTGTATTTTTAAGATTAAAGTAACGACCTACTTTATTCTTTAAAACATATGTGATTCTAGATTCATTTAATAGTTTCATTATCGATAGTCAACTACTATTTGATTTGAAACTCATCATTCCCTTGAAGTAAACTCCTTTACTAAAGTCTATACCATCATCAGGCGACGAACTTAATTATTCAACTGTGAATCAATTAATTTAGATTCTAATAATATACATGTTTCCCATACATCTCCATGTATATGTATATTACTTACAGAGGAACTTTGGTGCCTTATGAGTAGTTATATTATGCTCATATAAATAAAACCAAACTCTTTTGTTTTATTAATATTAAATATTTTCATTATAATATTGTAACTGGAATAAAATGAAGTTATATGTAAATACACTTGCTTTTCAGCGCACTATATTTATATAACCCTAACAATCTCCCACTTGCCCTAAAGCAAGTTTGACATATCCCTCATTCCTATTCCTTCAAGGTGACCATCGAAGTTCTTCTGTGATAGCGTCTTTGTGAACGGATCAATAAGGTTTTAATCTGTGGGAATCTTTACCATGTCCACCTCACCACGTTGTATTATCTCCCTTATGAGATGATACTTTCTCTCAATGTGTTTGGCGGCTTTGTGATTCCGAGGTTCTTTAGAATTAGCCACTGCCCCACTATTATTACAATAAAGTGTAATGGCCTTTTTCGCCTCAGGAACTACCTCCAAATCCTTTAGGAACTTGTGAAGCCAAACTGCTTCCTTTGTTACTTCACAAGCGGCAACGTACTTAGCCTCCATAGTCGAATCAACAACATAAGATTGCTTGACACTCCTTTAGACTATGGCTCCACTTTCTAAAGTAAATATAGAACCAGAAGTTAATTTCCTTGAATCAACATCTTATTAGAAATTGGAATCTATATATCTGGGAAGAATGAGGTCATTTCCAGAGTAAACAAGCATGAAGCTCTTCGTCCTATGAAGATAATTCAGTATGGACTTAACCACAGTCTAATGCTCCATTCCTGGATTGGATTGGAATTTGCTTATCAATCACACCACGTAACAGATATCCAGTCTAGTATAAAGTATGACATACATTAAACTTCCAACTACTGAAGCATATGGAATGTTGCACATGCATTCCACCTCCTCTTAGGTCTTAGGTGCTTGCTCCTTTGAAAGTTTAATTCCATGTCTAGTAGCTGTGAAACCCCTCCTAGAATCCTATATGGCAAACTTATTATGCATGTTCTCAATGTAGGTCAGTTAAGACAAGGCTATTTTCTTATTCTTATGAACCTTTATAAGCTTGATCCCTAAAACATAGTTAGCCTCTCCTAAATCCTTCATTGAGAACTGTTCGTTTAGCCATCCTTTGACTATAGATAACATTCCTACATCATTCCCAATGAACAGAATGTCATCGACATACAAAATTAGGAAAGTAACCTTGCCTTCTTGTATCCTTTTATAGACACAGTGCTCATATAGGTTTTGTATGAACCCATAGGTTTTGATAGCCTTATCAAACCTAATGTTCCAAGACCTAGATGTTTGCTTAAGTCCATAAATGGACCTTTGCAAATTGCATAACTTATGTTGTAATAAAGGCACTCGTCCAGTCCACAACTTCCTAGGTGATTCTGGAAGGCTAATGTAGGACATCATTAATCGGCTAACGTAGGACACCATTGATCTTACCATTTCTAATAGATTCCTATTCCTCCTCTCAACTACACCATTATGTTGAGGTGTTCTAGGAGCTGACAAGTTGGAAACAATTCCATTGTCAAAGAAACTTGTTGAGGACATTGAGAGGATGTTAAGGAATTTCTTATAGAATGATGATACCTAAAATAATTTAGGTTCCAAGGTAGCATGACATAAGTTATGGAAACCATTAGATCATAAAGGACTTGGCCTTTGATCAATCCATATCTCAAGTAAGGTTTTTTTAAGGATTTGGAAACTGCTAACTGATAAGAAAAATATATGGTCTTAATAGATGCACACTTTTCACTTAAGAGGAGCTAGCTTTTAGGGCTTTAAACAAAATCAAAACATATCACAAACCTTTCATCACATAATCATGCTCATGGAAATACTTTGCAAGGATTTTAAAAGCTTAATTGGCAATGGCAAGCAAACTAGTTTATGTTTCGATAATTGGAGTGATAAGGGTCCTCTGCACATGATCCCTGGTATCTTCCAACCTAGAAACATGTTGAAGCCTAATGCTAGAACGGAGGAGCTAATTAAGGATCATGTTTGGTTTATTAGATTTAAGGGATTTTAATGCTTAAAGGAATCCATTCTAAGTTACAACTCGAGAAAGGATGAGGAAGATAGGTTAATTTGGTCCAAACATACTCTGGTAAGTTCATAAATAAGTCTGCTTTTAACTTGTTCAAGCTACAAGTCCCTAAAGTGGTTATATGGTTTAGTCGTTGTATCTTAAGAATTGCTTTCATTATGTGGCTCACATTGCTTAATAAACTAAGCACATCTAGTAAGACTAACTTGGTTCTTAACCTATATTGTAGTATTTACAGCCTTGAGTAAGAAATAAGAGATCATCTCTTCTTTCAGTACACTTACATTAAAGATATTTGGCTGAAATTCAGGTAACCTGTAACTTCTCCTGTAATGAAAAATATTGAGACTTTATAATATCTAAAGTTTCTAATGTTTCACTCCTTAAGGATGATCACTTACTTCTAAAACTTGCATTATGCACAATATTTTATAAGATATGGAAATGATTTTAGAGCTTTTAACTCCAACACCTTGGCCAGGATAAAGAAGCTATTACTGACCAATTTTGGTAGTACAAAATTTTTCAAGATCGTAACTGGTATGTGGGGATTCAACTAAACAAATGTTAGTTTGAGCCCCTACATTTAGTCTATCATGGTTCATAATTTACAGGTTGTATATTAATGCCTCTAACCTTACTTATTCTGAACGTACTAGGATTCCAATAACAAGCTTGTTTGATCTCTTGGTTAAAATTATGTAAGGCTTTGCCTCTATTCTTTTTAGAATCAATTTATCTAATTTCCAAAAAAAATAAGAGTTCTTTCTATCTTAAACTTGCACTTATGATTTAATTATTTGAAGAATCTTTGACTTAGACTGGAAAAATATATTATAACGAATTATTACCTTTCGATGTATGATTATCTATCCCTTGATTAATTAATTGATATTTCTATCTAATTATCTAATTATTACACCTAAGAATGCGTTAACTTTTATGAAATTTCATAAAAAATTAACCTTAATTTCAAAAGCATCATATAGATCTATTTCTAGTATCTCATTCAATTATCAACAACATTGCTTAAGTTAATCGACAAACAATTTGATTCAAACTTTTGTTTATATCTAATTAGTGTTAAGATCAATATATTTTACAAACATATTGCTAGTAGTGTGCCCTAAGCCAATGATCGTATGTGACTTTTGTACTGACATTATGACTTATTATTTATATATTATGAGGTATTCTTTTATATATGCTTGTATATTATTTATGTAATGTGATTTACATTTCATGAATAGTGTTAGGCTTATGTCATCAAGTATGTAACTTGATAATAAAACGATGAGCACTATAATACTATTCTAAGTTATCCCTGGTTGATCATTATTGGTGGAACAATAATGAATTAAGGCCAGTATATGTTCTAATTAATGATCACGTTTTACTGATCGTGGATATGAGTTATCAAATCAAATACATAGATATATGTTAGAGAACATATATTGGACCGACCTACAAAGAGAACACTACATGGTTTCATGTCATTAGTGATTCTCAATATGATTTGACTTTAGTCCTTTGACCTGAAGTCATCATGGTTCCCTACATGAGGAATTCAGTGTTTTGACATTAGACTAAGTTGTCTTTAACCGGATAACAATTAGTCTTATATTGAACATTAAATAAGTCATGCGAAGGGATGTGAATGACGTAGATGAGATTTGTACCTCTCTTAAATGAGAGATATATCATTTGGGCCTCTTGATAAGTTTGATTGAAGAAATGCATGGTCGTGCTTAATTGAATTGATGAGGAGTCATCAATGTCATTTGTTATAGTCAATCAACTTGGGAATCAAGAAACTATGATTAATCAAAGGTTGACATGTACCATGCCTTATGATTAATCTTGATATCGTGTTACAAAGGGACTGAGTTTGTAACCATAGTTACAGGTTAAATCGGATTACCGATCCTCATTTGATTTGGGTAGTTATAATGTCTTGCTAGAGGCCGCTTATGACTTATAGGCCTTGAAGTGTGATCAAGCCCATTACCAACATCAAATGAGCCTACAGGGTCGCATACAAAGAGTGATGTGATTTGGGCTTATTCTCTTGGGCCTATTTTATTACGCACTGAATAAATATATGTGTATATATTTATTGGGTTAGATTTAATTAAGTTGTCGGGCTTTTATTATATGAGATATAATATCGGTCGAAGCTTATTGGGCTTCCATAATCCTAATGGGTTTTGGATTATGATATTCTTATTTCTAATAGGAACAGAGATTAGGGTTTCTCTATAAATAAAGAACTTATGTCTCATTAGAAGACACACGAAAAACCCTAGCCACCTACACCTAGCCACTCGTTCTTTTTCGAGAGAAAACTGTGCGGCGTTCTAAAGTGTTTTAGAACGTGCTAGTACACATTAACCGCTGCCCGGATCGTTCATCCTCGTGTGGATACTGATAGAGGACGTTCGCGAGCTGCAGCGTCAACATATCTGAAAAGAATCCAAACCGCGTGCTTTAAGAGGTAATTTCGGCTACACTTCTTGTTGCGTAGTTTCGGTTAACCAAGACACAAGACACGAAGTCCTATGGTCCATTCCACTGCATATTTTGAATTCCCGGGCCATAGGCGATCCAACACATATAACACTTTTATAAAAGTATTGTAATCAATCGATACAAGATCAAAATCAAGGTACTTTCTAATCTAGTACAAAGAAATAATAAAACCAAACAAGATCTAAAAAGTATTTATTAACTCTTAGGTTCTTTTTTTATGATAAAAAATAGTTTTAGGTTTTATTTTTTGTTATAATCGGATCTTTTTTTGAAAAGTTAAAAGAATAATTGGATATTATTATTAAATAATTAAATAAATATTAATTACTAGTCAAAATTATGACTAACATTAAAAATAT
>JAOQML010137092.1:0-16168 GCA_027568935.1 Erythroxylum urbanii | reverse complement strand
AAAAGTAACTGGAAGAAAATTAAGTTATAAGTAAATACACTTGCTTTCCAGGGCACTATATTTACATAACTCCAACATAAGTATCTCCAATTAATGAGCCAACTCCAAAAGGTATGATGGTCGACTTTATTTAAGAATCAATTATGAAGCATTAGGAAATAGAGGCTCAAATATAAAATATGGTGAATCAGATGGACCAATTAGCAGACATATTATATGATGAGATCTAAAGGAGTGTGTCTAGTCTTATTGAAACAGATGCTAAAGAACATAGAATGGCAATCACCCCTAGTAGCAAAAAAGAGTTCCCAATAGAAGAAGAAATTATTAGACACAAATTAATGGAATTCATTGCCCAAATGAAAGCTAACCAATGCAAAGACAAGATAAGGGTTGGCTTCACGAGTGGAGTGACATTCCAAAAAGAGCTCCCAGAAGAAGAAGAAGAGGAACAGAAAGAAAGTATTAGAGAATTAATGAAATATCTGGTTGAACTTAAAGCTAGCCAACGCAAATTCGAAGAAAGAACTTTTTTCACCTAAATATCTTGAGCATAACGCAAAATACCATTTAAACCTATTAACGAAGTAGGGTGAAGACAAGGTAAGGGAGAAGACAAGGTAAGGGTTGGCTTCATAAGTGGAGTTATATGCCAAGAAAAGCTTCTGAAAGAAGAAGTCTCCATCCAAGAAGAGAAAGTAGAGGAGTGGTAGAAGATAACTGAAGAACATGAGCCAGAAATACCTGGTTGAACTTAAAGCTAGCTGATGCAAATTTGAAGAAAGAACTTTTTTCACCTGAATATCTTGAGCATAACGCATAATACTATTTAAGCCTATTAACGAAGCAGAGTGAAGACAAGGCAAGGGTTGGCTTCATAAGTGGAGTTATCCTCTAAGAAAAGCTTCTGGAAGAAGAAGAAGTCTCCATTTAAGAAGAGAAAGTAGAGAAGTGGTAGAAGATAACTGAAGAAGATGAGCTAGAAACCTCTGTCCAGGAAAAAAGAAGAAGAAGAGTGGACAAAGATGGTTAAGGAAGAACTAATAGAGGAACTAAGTAAGGAAACTACTGATGAGGCATTGGTAGTAACCTTAAGTACAGAGGGTTCCCAATTCCCTGAAGACAAACTATTCGAGTTAGTCGACAATTTAAGGAGTCTTATTATTCCCCTTTTTATTAGCAACTTGTTTTTGAAAAGGGCATTATTGCAACTAATTAGTTTTACTATTTTAATACATTACGTCTTTTTGATCATTTTACAACATGTGGCTTGTTTACAGGTTATGAAACCTCTTTGTGGATCAAAAGGTGGAAGTAAGCTACTGATTATTGACCCAACAGGAGGTTAACGTGCAAGTTATGTCAAACTAATGATGTTAAAGAAGCTTGCATGGGAGGCAACCCATAAATCAGGATAATTTTATTTTATGCTATTTTATTTTCATTTTTCTCAGTTATTTTTGTTTTTTTGTTATTTTTATTTTCTTTTGTCTTTTTATCCCTTTTTTGTTTATGTTTTGGAAAGATGTTAGTTTCAAATTGGATGGATCCAAATCAAGAAATTGTCATATTTAGGAAAGTACCAACTCAACTCTCTCACTCTTTATACATGTTTATATTGTGTACATTGAGGACAATGTAAGATTTTAAGGATAGGGAAGGGATTAATGACTTTAATGATTTCCTTAAGCTTATTATAATCTTGATTATAATATTTTATAAACTGATATCTTAAATTGGTTGAAATCTGTCCATGAATACTATATTTCTTTGTTGAATATTGATTTAAATTGGTGTGCAAAATGATGATGGTTAAAATAAAATTAGTTTTCTAAGTCATATTTTCGTAATCATTGATATATTCAAGTTGAATGAAATTGCATATTATTTACTTACATATATACCCTTTTTTCATGAGCTTTATAGCCTAAAAAACAAATTTAAAATTTTTTTAAAGGTCTTATTATTCTTTCATATGTTTGATATCATGTGTAGTGGGATAATTCTAAAACTTGCTTTTATTACGCATATTGAGACCATATTTTTCAAATTAGAAGCATTAATATGATAAAGGCATTTAGAATCAACAACTTGTTTTAGCCTATTTCTTTGAAAATTATCATACCAAAAAATTTACCTTTCGGAATAACCAAGTTGAGCCTTAGCCTTTTTCATTGTTTAAACCCACACATTAACCTTTATCCTATTTTTCTTTTAAGAGTTTTTATTGTTTTGAACCTTGCAGGTTATTTACATTATTTACTTGTTGAGACTTGAAATTTATAAAAGGTCCAATATTTCTTAAATTGGGGTATCGAATTTTTAGTGTGAACAAAAAGAAAAACATAAAAAAAGAAAGAAAAAAGAAAAACATAAAGAAAAAAAGAAAAAGAAAAAGAAAAAATATATAATACTAATTGATTTATAATGAAAGGACCTATGTATATTCGTAAACAAGTCTAGAAATATATTGTGTAGTATATATATTTCATATAAACCCATTTTATTAAACCAATCATACCTTACCTAAACCCCGTTACAATTATGTAAGATCTTTGGATTGGTGTTTCTAGTTTGTACATAAGTGGTGGAGATGTGACTTTATTGCAAGCATATAGTAAGAATTCTACTATGCATTGATTGAGAGTTTTGATACTTTTCACCCAAAACACTTGAGTGCATTAAGTGAAATCTTGGTGAGCGTGTAAAGATATATGCTTTTGATTTCAATGTAAATGTTGATGTGATTATTGTTAATATTGCTTAGGGAGTTAATATTAGGACAATTTGACTCTAATTGTATGTTAATTTAATTGAATAAGATATGATAATGTATAGTATGAATGGATAGATTGAGATTGGTGATGGATAGATGTTGTGGAATTTAAAATTTTGATTATAGTTTGCTTGAGAATAAGTAAAAGCTTAAATGTGGAGATGCTTGATAGATGGATATTTGACTATACTTTTACACTCACATTTGATGTATTTTGCTTGATATTTTATACTTTTATTGTATATTTAGTACTTAATTTGCTTTAGGTGTGTTTATATGTTATAATTGCCTTCATAGACTTTAAAGGGAAAAATTCAAATGAAAACATGACAAAGAAGGAGGATTCGACATATAGAAGGGATGCACAGCCGTGCATATACTCGTGCACTTTTCCCAGGCCATACAATTTTGCTATTTTTAGAGATTTTGGTGATGCATGGTCTGATGCAAAATGGTGCATCAGCTAAAACCTTAGAATTCTATATTTAAAGATGTGAATAGAGACTTGAGATGAAAGTAGACCTTAAGAGGTAATTTCCAAACATAGAGTTCATTCTCTAGGGGCGATTTTGGTCCAAAGAAGTATAAAACACAAAGATTTTATTGAAAGATCCATCGAAATACCTAATTAAGCCTTTACATCTCCATAATATTCAATAGAAGACAATCAGGGAGATTCAGAATTATGACCATTGTTTTCAATTTGTTTTTCTTTCGTTTTATATTTGATTTTATGTTCGATAACATCTAACTAAATGTCCAGTTAGTATTTAGGTTAGATGAACCTTATGTTAATATTTTGATATGATTTGATTCTTTCATTAATGCAATTGGTTTGATTGATTGTTGCGATCCAATTACTTGTTTTATTTATGTTCTAGTAATATATTATTAGTATCTCGTTTTCCTATACTAAAGGTTAGAACCCTAGAATATTGTACATCAGAGATATTATTGAGAAACTAGGAAAATGCATTTCATACTTATGCATAATATTAGCATACACATATGTGAAATTGATTTTTCTGTACACATTACAATGACTATTCATGTACTCATTTCACATATTCTGGGATATAAATGATTTTTAAATGATTATGATGTGAATGGTGAATATTTTGTCTTGAAAATTGATTTGGTAAGTAAAATTATTGATTTAGAATTTTTGGTGAAAATTAGAAAAAATTTAAGAGATTTTGAGTATTTTTGGACTAGAAAAAATGCCAAGTGATAAGACAATTGGTAAATGGTAATAGAAATAAGTATCAAATGATAACAAAAATAATTGGCAAATGGTATTAGGATTTATTGAGAATTGACATCGAAAATTGGAGGAAAAATGGACTAGTTATTAGAAGACCAAGTAGGGATCACAAGAGGAGGATATGTGGTAAGTGACAAGTGTCAAGTCACTTACTACACACCTCACTCTTAATGTTTACCTAAGTGAAATTGCCACACACCTCATTCTCGATGTTTACCTAAGTGAAAGACCATCTCCTATTCTTTCACCATTATTTTTGTTACATATTCCCTCTCAACATTGAACCTTGCTCTCATCTTTCATTTCCTACCTCCATTTTTCGTTGTCTTCTTCGTTTTGTTGATAAAAAGCCCAGTTTATTCTCCTTGAAAGATTGATGATCGTGCAAAGCTTGGAGACTAAGGTTAAGTGGTTTTTTTTAAGAGCTTAAAGTTAAAACAAGTAAGTATATGATGGTTCTTTATGGATTGCTTAAATAGAAATGTTTTTGATGATAGTAAGAGATAGATTTATGGGTTAATGGAGTTGTATATACATGTTGAAATGTGAATGAAGAAATGAGAATATTGATGTCTTGTTTTTGTGTATATGATGAGTAATAATTCATAAGTTATTGTAGAGATGTTTTTGAGATAGTATGCTCTTTATAATGGTGTAGACAGAGTGCAAAAATTTTGATAGATAAATGGATATTTTCGTGTTCTGTTTTTGTTGCATGAAAACGTAGATCATTGGTTGTTTTAGAAATGGATTGGATTAAGTTTCGAAGTTAAAGAAAAGGCAAATGTAGTGTCTTGAAAAGAGAAGAACTAGGATGATAATTAAATATGAAATGAAGGTGATAGTGAAGTTGAATGTGTGCAAAAATTTGATGGATGTATGTGTACATTGATGTTCTATTTTTGTGTTCATAATTAATCATAGATTATGAGTTGTTTCATAAATGATATTGAGCTGAAATAGAGGTTAGAATGAAGAGGAAATGATGAGGAATTAAGCTAGGAATGATGAACTAAGCATAAGATGTTTTGGATGTAATTTATAGGAGTTAAAAATCTGGAAAATTAGAGGAGAATGGCTGCGATTTTTAGATTTGAATAACCCACGATTGTGGGAATGCAAGATAGTGCTGGAAATGTTCTGTTAACATAACCCACGATTGTGGGAAGTCATCCACGATCACAGGAAAAGCCACTTACATGAATTCTTATCTTTTAGGTGATGATTGAAACAACAAATAGTTAGGTACTTTCCTATAATGCATTTAGGCTTGAATGAGGCTTGAAATGAACTTAATTTGATGATGGATTAAGTGATTAAATGAGTGATATGTTTAGGGTGATAACTGAAGTTATAAATTAAGAATGGATTGTTGAACATCAAGCATTCAAATATGGAAATTTAGAGATGTTATAGGAATGAAAGTGATCTTATGAATGGTAATAAAATTAAAAGGAGATGAATGATGTTATTAAGTAAAGATGAATGAGAAATTGGTTATTATGTGATCTTATAAAGCTAGAATAAGATTAGTTAATGATTGAGTGATGAAATTAGAATAATCTTGTATAATTGAGGTGTAAACCTAAGTTCAAATTAGACACGTATGAGTTTTAAAGTATGAATGATCATGAGATGTGAATTAACGAAATATACTCCAAATAGTCAAATTGATTATGCATTATACATAACACATATACATATGTATATGATTGAGTATTAATATGATTGTGCAAATTAGTAATGTGTAAATGTGTATATGTTGCATGATATAGAAGCAAAAATAGAGTGACAACATCCAGAAATTGTCGGGATATCGAGGCAATAGCTATCAGGAGCATACTGTGAGTAACCTAGACGTTCTCACTAAGATTATCTATCTTTGCTTAAAGGTCAATTAATGAATTATTATTAATGTGAATGTGTTAATTATGAACATTAATAGTCTGAGGCATTTGACGTACAAAAATTTCATTAGAAGTGCTCATTGTATATGAATCTGATAGAAATAAGTTTACTCAGCATAATTGTTTAATGTCGGACTTAGGTCCGATGAAAATTTGAAAGTTAATGTGTAAATGAATAAAAGTGACTAATTGAATATATGAGATTTGATGCATTTCATACATGATAAGCATAATCAAATAAAGGTAGTTATGACTGGAGTAGTTAGTGAAAAAGAGCTTAAAGCTCAGAATGTGGTAAAAGCCTTAGGCTCACTTTACAAAATGAGCCTGGTATCTCCAACGGATACGGGACAGTTATTAATGAGACCAATATCTACAACATATATGGGACAGTTAAAAAGGAACTTGGTTACAACAATGTAATAATTGAATATGAGTCATATGTGCATTGCATATACATTTGATATGTAGGTTTTAAATGATTTAAAAGAATTTGTTTGAATTGTGCTGAATGAGAAATATGAATTAAGTGAACAAAATGGTATTTGATGCAACATGATGATTAGTGAAGTGATGTGTATTATGTGATTATATGAATTGACTATGAAATATTGTGTTGTGTGATATGAGTAAGCACATCAATAATGGCTTGCTCATTGAGTTTGCAAAACTTATCAAAATTGCAATGTGGCTTTTCAGGTATGAGAGAGGAGATGTAACCTCTAAGACTAGTTAGAAGAAGTAGAGTACTGCTTCTGGACTCAAGAAATGGCTCAAAGGTCGGTTAGCTGAGACTAACGAGTTAGATAAAGTTTTTGTAAAAATTCCTCTTTCATAGAGAATGTGTAAAAAGTAGTAGACTCTTATAGTTTTGATGTTATATATATAAATGGATTGTGATCTGTAATACTACAGTGTACATTATGTTTTATGAAATGAAATGAGGAATTGAGTCTTAGATATCATGTTATTCGCGTTTTAAATTATGATGCTATGATATAAGTGAATGTGATTGCTTTAGCGCACTGTTTACATCGGACATGAGCTCAAATTCCTGATTGACGTATGGGCACGTGTCGGGTGGGAGTGGGTACTACAGGTTTTTGTATTAAAGCATAGTTTGGCATCTATAGGGGTAGATATAAGCATATAGACGCGATATATAGTGAGAGATTCATATAGTAATCGTGATTATTATTTATTATAGGTCATTCGCCATAGGTGATCAAGTTGGACACTCAGCTAACCTAGAATATGTACAAGCCAGTGGGGAGTCTTCTATTCCTCGACCTGAGCGAATGTCTCCGAGAATTCCTGAGAGAAAGGAAAGGAGGAATGATAAACTGCGAAAGCTAGGGGCAGTGGACTTCTACAGAAGTACAGACCCTACAAGGGCTGAAGGATGGCTTGAGAGAATGGAGAGAGTCTTTGATTAGATGGATTGAGAGTTGGGCGAGAAGTTTGACTATACAGTTTCACTACTACAAGGTCCAACATACTAATGGTGGAAGACTATTCTAGGTAGTACCACCAGGCCTTTTTGCTTAAAGTGGGAAGACTTTCTGAAGATCTTTATGTAATATCCTATTTTTCGATATATGCTTAGGGTTCAACCCTAGATTAAGTATTGCATATACATGCATAACATTAGAGTTCATACACGAATTGATATTTGTACACATTATAAGTAAGCATATGCAATCTTTTGACATGTCCCAGGGTATGAAAAATGTTAAGTGAACATAATGTGAATTGTGATTTGGTATGTCTTGAATTTTGATATGTTTGGATTTCAATTAGTAAATTGGAATTAAATGTTATGGATTGGGAAATTGATGAATTAAAATGTACATTTGGATTAGACAAAATGACCAAAAGGTAGGATAAATTGATACATGAAAAAAAGGGTGATTAAGCCTAAAATTGAGTGATATTTGGCATAGTTAAATGTATCACAATTAGATCAATTAGTATGTGACAAGTGGACCAATCTTAGAGTGATATGTAGCATGGTTAGGAGGAGACAAATGGATACTAAATGTGAGGTTTAATGGTAGCATCTTAATTAGGCAAATGTATCACATACCTTAAGACATATGGTGAGTTTATAAGTTGACACCCAACATGATGATGGAGTAAATTCTAGTAGCAATGTTTCTTCTGATCCCCTCACCTTTCTCCACCGAAATTGCTCGAAATTTTCTCTATATTTTGGTCTTAATAGCTAAATTTCTATAAGAAAACCACACCTAAGTTCCACATTAAATAGCCAAGAAATCTGCTCAAAGATGTCTTCACCTTGTTGTCTAAAAAAACCAACTCACTTTCACCTTGGAATTGCATTGATTTTTGCTTGCTTGGGAGGATTGGTTAATCTAGAATTTTATGTTAAATTGGAAGCCTAATAGGTAAGTAATAATATGAGTTTTATGGCATGTTAAATGATATAAGAATGATGCTTGAATTGGAAAGAAATGCATTGAAGAGATGTGCTAGAAAATGTTGCATAAACTTAGAAGTTTTTTCTGTTTTGCTTTTGGTATATGGAAACTGTGGAGTATAAGGGATTATGTAATAACCCATTTTTCATATCAAGGGCTAGAGCATTAGTTGTCATTGGAATTCATAATTTGCAATTCATTCACATGCATATCATTAGCATATAAACATATGAAATATGAACTAGAATACATTACAAAGATATCATATGCACTCAATTGATTTATTCTGGGGTATGAAAAGTTTAAAATGTTTATTATGTGAATTATAACATGTTTATGCCTTAAATTTTAGTATGATTAATTACAAGTAGTAAATTTGGAATTAATTGATATAATTGGAAAAATGAGGGACTATAATGTATATTTGGTTTAGGAAAAATGCCAAGTGATAAGATAAATTGATACATGAAAATTAGAATGATTAGGCCTATAATTGAGTGACATTTGGCATTGATCATTGTGGGACAAATGGAATAGTAAGTTGATGAAAAATGGCATTGATTAATGGACAAATGGCTTCTCTACTTAAATGACATGGGACCTAGCTTTAAAGGTAACATATGGCAGCACCTATACTTGATAAATGTTGAATATACCTTTACAAATGTGGCTATTCCATTAGATGACACCAAACACCTTAGGTGTAACTTGAACAAACTTGGTTAAGCTCATTTCTTGTTCTTTCTTCTTTCACTCACATCATCAAAACTCTTTTCTTTCACCTCCCTGAACTTGCTTATGGTCATGCCTAATTGTTGCACAAATAATCCATGTTTTAGCCTCACAAAGTTAAGTAAAAGATCAGCTTGAAGTTGCCTTACTACACCAAGCTGAAATCCATCTAAGTTTTACCTTGAATGTGTGATGGTTCTGCTTGCTTAGAGTACTAGAGTGGTTTGATATTTTGAGCTGGAATTAGAGTTAAACATGTAAGTAAATGATTAGTGTTTATAGCATGATATGATAGAGAATTGATTTCGGCTAGGTGTAGTAAGGCAACTTCACGCTGATCTTTTACTTAACTTTGTGAGGCTAAAACATGGATTATTTGTGCAACAATTCAGCATAACCATAAGCAAGTTCAGGAAGGTGAAAGAAAAGAGTTTCGGTGATGTGAGTGAGAGAAGAAAGAATAAGAAATGAGATGAACCAAGTTTGCTCCTGCTGAATGTTACACCTAAGGTGTTAGGCGTCATCTAATGGAATAGCACATGCCTAAAGGCATGTTCAACATTTATCAAGTATAGGTGCTGCCATATTTTACCATTAAACCTAGGTCACATGTCATTTAAGTATAGCAGCCATTTGTCCATTAATCAATGCCATTTGTCATCAACTTACTAGTCCATTTGTCCCACAATGATCAATGCCAAATGTCACTCAATTATAGCTTATTCATTCTAATTTTCATGTATTAATTTATCTTATCACTTGGCATTTTTCCTAAACCAAATATACATTGTAATCCCTCAATTTTCTAATTATATCAATTAATTCCAAATTTACTACTTGTAATCAATCATAGTAAAATTTAAGGCATAAACATGTTACAATTCACATAATGAACATTTTAAACTTTTAATACCCAGGAATAAATCAATTGAGTGCATATGCTATCTTTGTAATGTATTCTAGTTCATATTTCATGTGTGTATATGCTAATATATGCATGTGAATGAAATGCAAATTCATGAATTCCAATGACAACTAATGCTCCATCCCTCAATATGGAAATCAGGTTATTACCCTATGGTAGTTGTGTGTTACATATTATGTGGATGAATTCGACTGGAATTTAATGTATAAAGAAGGTGGATTTATGCCAAAGAAAATTTTTGAAAGAGTGTTCTTGAATTGAGAAAGAATTAGACCTATATGCATAATAATGTAAGATAGTTTTCTGGTTTGATTTTTGATGCATAAAAGACTAGGATTTGTGAGCTATTAATTGAATAATTTTGAACTGGAATTGGAGAGGTTATTGATGAGGAATTGGAGTATGATTCAGGCCTAATAGAGGTATAATTGATGAACTATAAAGAGGATGTTTTAACTTTGGTATAAAGTGTAAAAAAATCTGGAAAATTAGAGTTGTAGATCTAAATTCTGGTTTCAATTTCATCTTCCTCTTTCAACCTATTTTACATATCTTTAAAGCATGAATTTGAAGAAACTCAAAGAATGAAAATTATAGATCTAGGTTTTATCTTGTCCCCTGTGAAAGTTCATGATTAAATAGTGACTAGAGCTTAAGTTATGCTTGTTTTACTAATACTGCCTGTGACAGACCCCTGTGTAGGAACCTTATATTATTACCTAAATTTTGGAGGCTTTAGAGCTTGAATTAATCAAAGTATAAAACATGAAAAATTATTATTGATGTATTATTAATGCTTCTGTGAAACAGTTTGGCTAGAAGATATCTTGATAAGTTTATGTAGTTAATTGACGTCATAACTTAAAGAAGGGTCTATTTTGATGTGTTGAGTTCAAATCTGGAAATTCTGATTTGTTAAAGGAATAAATGAGTTATTTTAATGAAAATACGATCTTTAGGACATGAATAATGTGTATAAGGTATGGATGAATGGGTATTGAAGAACATAGAGTATTTATGAATGAGAATTGGGTGAATGCATGAGTATATGTTGCTGGAAAAAGTTTGGTGAATGTATAGATTTAGCTTGCTAAAATTTCAAATGTAAAGTACCAATTGTGTGTGTATTATAAGAAGTTTTTTGATCATGGAAATGTTCAAGGATAAGTTTAATTTGGAGTAAATCAAGCTAATTTAAAGGAACAAACCTGATTGCCAAATGGTAGTATACAAAGTATGATGTTGAATGGTTAAGAAATTTGAATAAGTTTACATACCCGGTAAAAGTCAATTGAGCATGCATTGAACGTGACATATGTATATATGTCCACAAATGAATATGTATTTGATTGATCAACTTTGTAATGTGAAATATGTGTGAATTGTATGATTTTAGATGATCAAGTCGAACACCATTTTATCCCAAAAAAAAAAGTTAGACGTCATTCAGACATTGTCAGACCATCCAGGCAATAGGATAAATTGGAGTGTACTGTGAGTCAACCTAGATGATCTTCCTAGGATTAATTTATTCTATCTAACTTCCAATTATTGAACTGTTTATGATATGTATGTGAATTCCAGACTTTAATTGTTCGTGGAGTTTGATATTCAGAAATGTATTGGAAGTGTTCTGTTTGCATCTGAAATCTGAATGATATCTATTTACATCTAATTCTGAATGATTCCTGAATGCTCAATGAAAGTTAAACGTCGAACTAAGGTCTGATGAATATGAGATTCTGTCTGTGCATTGTAAGTGAGTTCTATTTATGGCATATTCTGTGATTTGATGTATTACATTAAATGCATGTTGAGATAAAGGCATTGTGACCGAAATAGTCAGTCTAAAAGAGCTATAAGCTCAGCATCTGTTATCTGCATGTAGAGCCTGGCTCTGTGATTTCTGTATTTGACTGACCCCGTAATGAGACAATATCTGTATGTGTATCTGAAAGGCACTCGGTCATAACAAATAATAACAAATCTGGAGTCTCATATACATCTGCATCTGCCTTTGTATATTTATGATTATGAAATATATGATTATGAAAAATTTTCTGAAATTGTGATGATAAAGTGATATGCCATGATAATGTGATTGATTAGGTTATATATGTTCTAAAAGAATGTATGTGAAGTGTGTGACATTCATTATGTCTTATTGAGATGGAAAACGTTGTGAAATTGGTTAGTTGTATGATATTTGTGTATTTGACTAGAGTGAGATCATTAATGATAGTTCACTCATTGAGCTCACAAAACTCATCAAAAATTACAACGTGACTTTTTAAGTACGAGATAGGAGACCTAGTTCCTAAGATTTTCTAGAGGAATATTTTGGATTAAGATATGGCTTAAAGGTCTATCAGCTGACATTAGAGGAGTTGTAGATTGTATTATATAGTTTCTTTGACATGTAGAACTTTTGTATAAAGGATTGTAAACTTTCTCATGTTTGGTAATGTAAATATTTGTTTTAATGAACAATGTAAACTTTTGTGAATGAATGAAATGAAGAGTTGAGGCTTTAAGTATTGTTTATTCTTTATGATGCCGTTTAAGAGATTATGTTTACTTTAACATACCATTATCATAGGATATGTACTTGAATGTCTTCTAGATGTTCGGGTATATACTTTGTGGTAGTGGGATGTTAAACTGCAAGGAGAATTACATGCCAAATATCTACCTAGACAGAAAGATGAAAGAGTTCTTAGATCTTAAGCAAGGGAGACTTACAGTATCTAAATATGAGATAAAGTTTAATGAGCTTATGAGGTATGCTATTGACTTGATTTCTACAGAGGAATACAAATGTAGTAGATTTGAAGAAGGATTGAATATGGAGATTAGGACGAGGTTGGAAATTACGAATCTGAACAGTTTCTCTGAGTTGAGCGCAGCTTCGATTCGAATAGAACAACTATTGAGAGATGGTCAAGGGGAATACAGACAAGAGCCTAGTATGAAGAGACTTAATGAATCTCAGGTTAGTTCTGGCAGAAGGTTTGGGAAGCGTCAAATTATATCTTTCGACCACCAGCTAGATCAAGACTGTCGAGATTCGGATAAAGGGGCAATTTTGTGCAATCTGGTAATGGAAGAGGTACAGTATCGAGACAACTACCTAATTGTGAACATTGTGGGAAGAAGCACATTATAAAATGTTGGAAGTTGACAGGAGCTTGCCTTCGCTGTGGCTCCTACGAACATTAGATTAGAGACTATGTCGTAGTTTTCAGGGTATAGTCAGGAGTGAGAGGAGGAATATTGACTGAGACAACTATCCAACAAAGCTTAGCTAATAGATCTGGACAGAGAGGCCGTGGTAGAGGCAGAGTGAGTTCAGGTAATCCTACTGTCAGGACTGAGGTGCGGAGTAACCAACCGAAGTCTCAGGCTAAAGTCTATGTGAAGACCAGATAGGAGGCTCAGAACTCCCCAGATGTCATTGTAGGTGTGTTACATATCTTTACTTTTAAAGCTTTTGCATTGCTAGATCCTAGATCTATGCAGTCTTTTCCTACACCACATCTGGTATCTAAACTGCACTGTGATAAAGAATTGTTGAATTATGGTTTAGAGGTAAGTACACTGATAGATAGTACTACAGTAATTGGTGAAGTCTGTAACAGGTGTTTGATTTGAATTGATTAGGAAGAGTTAAAAGTATATTTGATTGTATTGTAGTTAAAGGAGATATATATTATTCTAGGCATGGATTGGCTCACTGCTCATAGGGCTATCATGAACTGCTATACTAAGGAGGTAATACTAGAATCTCCTAATCAGCCAAGAGTAGCATTTCGAGATGTTAGTCTAACAGTACCAGCTAGATTAATTTCATTCATGAGTGCACTGAAATTGATCAGAGGTGGTGAGGCTTATCTGGCCAACATAGTCAATACTCGCACTAAGCAGACAACGTAGGATATTCCTATTATTAGGGATTTCTTAAACGTATTTTCTGCTGAGTTATTTGGTTTACCCCCAGACAGGAAAACAGAGTTTACAATTGACTTAGTTCTAGGTGCTGCTCTTATATCTGTTCCTCCATATAGGATGACACCTATGGAACTGAAGGAAAATAAGGCTCAGTTATAAGAGCTGTTGGCAAAGGATTTTATCAAACCTAATGTATCACCATGGGTAATGTGAGCGGGACCATGGACTATCGAGCAGGACCAGGCAGAGAGATAGCCATGCCAGAAGGGCCGATGACCAAAGCTAGGACCAAGAGACTTAAAGAGGCTCTTTATACGTATGTGGGCTTTTATCTTGAGAGGATGGGGAGCTCCAAGCCTATTGGAGGAGAGTTTAATGGAATTGAGCCCAAACTAATCCATTTAACTCAAATCCTTGGACCGGATACACTTGGAGCTTAAAGACAAGAAGATTTGGGCTATTTTAATATTTCATCACTTAAGCCCAAAAGTATATGGATCTAGTGGTAGCGCAACACATCATACCTATTTATTTAGTTTTTGGACTTTGTTTCTTTGGGCTTTCATATATTTTATCCCAACCTTTTATTACTTAACCTAGGTATAAATATGTGTTTTTAGGTTAAAATTTTCAGAACTTTTTATATTATAATTGTTGAAAAGTCGTTGGCTTCAATAGGGAGAAACATTATTCTCTTGTTCTTGTTACCTTTCGAACCATCTTTCACTTATCAATTGCTTCCCCAATTGTGGCGTGTCGATTGTTCGTTTCTCTGGGTTTTATTTTGATCATCAGGATTGTTTGGAACAAGTTTCCAAGAGGTGTCGTAGAAATCAAACCTTGCGTATCCTTATTTTTCTTGTTTGTTGAATTCTAAATTTTCATCCTTCTTAATTCCTTAAGGTCGAAAACACACCAAAACAAAACACCCATCGAAAACTCCATCAAATCGTCATCAATCCTTCTGCGGTGCGCGTTATTTGGTATTAGAGCTGGTTTGGAGGAGAATTTTTATTCAACTCTATCAAAATTCAAGAAATCGCCGCCATCACTGTCCAATTATCGTCGTATCATCAATTCATGTGTGAATTAACTTTTGACCTAGGATTTCAATCTTTCTTCTTGTTTTTTTATTTTAGTTAGGGTTTTCAATTATTTGTTGAAAACTTTCAGCTTATAGCCAAAAAAAAGTTAAAAAAAAGTTCAGAAAAAACGCAAAAAAGGTTTGAAAAATGAAAAAAATCCGAAAAAAAGTTTGCAAAAAAAGAGTTGAAAAAAGAAAGGAACCCAAAAAAAGTCAAAAAAGTTTGAAAAAATCTGGGAAAAAAATTGAAAAAAATCGAAATTTTTTTAAAAAGTTTTCAGATTTGCTAGCTTATTATTGGTTATTGGTTTGGGTTGCTTGTTACTTGTTATTTGAGTTACATTTGGGAATATTGATTTGTTGAAGCTGTGGTTCTAATTGTAACTTGGATTTTAGAGACTATTGAGTGGTAAAAGGCAAGAGTGAGCTTATTTGAGGGACTCATTGTCGTGACTTAAACACAAGGGGAGTGACCAATTTTTGAATGAAACACGTGAGGGAGTGTGTGAGGTTGTTTATCACTAACCTTGTTATGCAGGTATATCATTTTATTTACAACGTCACAGGGAGGTAGTAATGATGACAACCAAGGGGGAGATGCAACTATCGCTTTCACTTTGAGAGCCACGCAATAACAAGTTGAGAGGTTCGATCTAGCCTTAAATGAGGTTAGGGGACAATTGGATGAGCTCAGACAAGGGAGACGCGAGTAACCTCAAGGCAGGCATGAAGATGTACGTCAGCGACAACCACCACCTCATAGACAACTACCACAGTATGAGCCTGAGGAGGAGGAGTTTGATGAGGAGGAGGAGGACTATGAAGAGCGAGTGCCCAGGAGAGCTCAGAGAGGAGAATCCCTCAACAGGCGAGATGGAGACCTCAAATCCATCAAGATGCAGATCCCAGCATTCAAGGGGAGGAATGATGCTGAGGCATACTTGGAGTGGGAAAGGAAGGTTGATTTGGTCTTCGAGTGCCATAACTTCTCAGAGGAGAAGAAGGTAAAACTTGCTGCTGTTGAATTTACAGATTATGCACTAATATGGTGGGATCAGCTTGTGACCTCTAGGAGGAGGAATGGAGAGAGA
>JAOQML010137068.1:0-16171 GCA_027568935.1 Erythroxylum urbanii | reverse complement strand
CAATCGTTGTAGAGAACTCAATGTATGTGAAATTTATGATTTAATATTAATAATGCTTAATAATTATCACTTACTAACTATAAACATTATTTTCTGATATGACCAAATACAACAAAGCATTGAACGACGGTCTCAACAATCTGAAGCTGTTGATGACACTGAAACTTATCTTAAAGCAGTGGGTGGTAGGGACTGTCATGGGAGGATATTCGGCTTAGGTTCATTTGCGAAGACTTGCTATTTGCAATCCTCCACATCCAGTACAGCAGCATCTGCTAAGCGGTCCACCACCAGTCAAGTGGAAACACTTGAGAGCATAGTGCAGACATTGTCGACCCAATTACAACAAATGTTGGAACAGTTGCAACAGTCGATGACACAGCAACAATAGTCGATGCAATTTATCTCTCAGCTTTATCAAGAGGTGGATGAGTTGAAGCGCAAGGGTCAATCAGAGCATCCGCCATCTTCAGATCAATAGTGTACTTTTGGTCATTTTTTTGTATTACAAATACTTATTATTTACAATGTAATGTTTTTATTATCAATTAAGATATTTTAACTTTTAATCATTAATCAAAATTTCTATTTCTGAAAATTAAAAATATATTATAAATTTCTAATTATTAAAATTACACATTAACCATAATTTAAATATAATGACAATATATATTACATATTTTTAAAAATTAAGTAATGACAAATTATCGACAGTACACGAGTACTTCTGTCGCTAAGATAGAAGGAATTACCGAATGAAATTTATTTTCGTCGGTTAAGCTTTTAGTAAATATACCGACGGTACGTTTGTTAACATCGATAAATATGCCGACGGAACAGCACGACCATCATTAAATTGTACCGACAGTCAAGAATAGAGCAAACCATCGGTATAGTTACCGACGGCAAGATAATATTCTGATGCTAAATTTATCGATGGTAGGAAATTTACCGTCGGTAAAGTTACCAATAGAATCTACTTTGACCGTCAGTAAGTATTAACTACAGTCGAATCTACGATGCTTTCGTATATCGATAAATTTCGTTAGTAATACATATTACCAATGAATTGTTGAAGTTTTCTATCAGTAATTTCCGTCACAAAATGGCATTTTTCTTGTAGTGTTATCATGATGTCATCATGATTTCCATCATGCTATATAATGTGTCAAGGACTTCATTAATTCGATTTAAGATCACTATGAATTCATAAAGAGCATGAACATCAAATTAACAAAAAAGCCTTTTTGTTAATCAAAAAGATTTATACAATAAATGTTAAAGGTGATTGCCTTGGTTGTTATAGTCTTTGGACACGAAGGCAAACATTTGTGATGAATGTCCCCTGGTTGCTTAGCTATATCACATTCTCAACTTGCTACTAGCTCTATTCATAACCTGATTTATTGTTGAAAGGGCCAGTAGAATAGTTATTTATTAAACAAACATGCACCTTTTTTTATTGCCTACCTCATTTCTTTAGTTAATCATTCTTACGAAAAGGTACTAACAGTGTTACGTATTCGATTGACCTAAAATTATAAATGAAAGTGGTAAATTACTAGAGTGAATGAGCTAACATCAGATCCTAATTAACATGAATAGTTAACTGAAACAACCTAGAACACTAATTTCACAAGCTAATAAATCTTCGCAACCTAAAAGACTATGTTCAAACTTAAATCGATTCCATTAAGTCCTAGATATTGACAAATTTACACAAATCATATCATGCAATCCTAAGCAAACTAACATAAATCATGCAAAATTCACATTCAAATAAAAAAATATAGTGCACACAACCTTTCCCACACTTAGGCAACATATTATCCTCAATGTGGTGAGAACAAACAAACAATACATACGATGGGAATAAAAATAAAAAAACAATATAAACATGAGAATAATTGAAAATAATAATAAAATAAAATACAATGGTAAGAGTATAGAATCCGTCATCGTAATTAAGGTGGTCATGGTGTCAGAGGTGGTAGTTGAACACCTTAAACCTTGAAATATCTGTGAATACGTCTGATGCCCCAACTTTGGCTTCTTTGTTCTCTAACCATCTCCTTCAACACCTTGGTGTTTTTTGAAATGAATTTGTTGTGTTTGAGATGGTCTCTATTAACTTCTCCCATCCAATTTGATCTTTCTCCTCTAACTTCCCATTGGTTGAGTCCTCCTTCTATTGCGATGGCACCGAGTTCGAGCTAGCTTATCCCACCCTAGTTTTGAAATGAGATTTAGCATTAATATCTTGAATTTCCTTATTATGAGACTTTAAGATTTCAGCTCTTTTTAAGTGACAAGTGTTGAGGAACTAAGGGCGATGGACAGTTAGTCCACTTAATTGATGCCATAGTATTCCGCAATGACCATGACCAAATGCCACATACCCAAATTATTGCTTCTCTTTCTTAGAAAAGCAGTGATTGCATTAAATATATAGGTGGAGGTATAAACTTGGATGCTATGATCCATGCACCACAATAGAAAAAGTTATTTAGTTCAACATTTGCTAGTGTCAGTTTTGTCAAAGACAATTTGACAAATAAATTTATGTAATAACAAATGTTTAAGGCTTCTAATAATATTATCGTAGGCATGTTTAGCATCAAAGCTCTCCATCCTAGTCAATTCCATCCAATATTAGGTGGCACAAAAGTCATCCACTGTTTTCATATAAAATTTCATATTTTAACCCATATAGTTAACCCTATAATCAAAACTATAGGTCCTTAAGGAAGGTTGGGTCAAATTGAAGGGAGGTGAAGAATTCTAGGCTTAGTTCCTCGTAAACAGGATAATTGAATCACATAAATTTTTCCTATTGAATTCTTCCACCTAAAGCCTCAGCCCTTTATCTCAGTCCAATTGTTTCTAATGTATCAAAATCTAGGAATTTAGGCACAATAATGTTTTTTAAACTAAGGGTGTGATAGCGATTACCTTCCTCCTTTGAGAAGATCGGGAAAGGTGCTTCGTAATTCGCTGTCTTGTTTCTTTATCGGCAACCTGATACTCGGACTTTTCCTTTTAGTTGGTTTTTCTTAAATATCTGCTTAATGCATAGTCCCATTGGATTGAGAATTATGAAAAGTTAGAAGAGAATTGAAGACTTGAAGATGGGTAGAGAGAAGTGAAAGGAGATGAGTTCATAGGTTTAGAAAGAGAGTGAGAAAGTGAAATGTGGAAGAAAAATGAGGGTGAGTGTAAATATATAGGGTAGGAATGGTAAAATGTGTAAAATTAGAAGAAAAAAGGTTAAAAATCATGCATATCTGTTCTGCCCTACTGCATGCCATGATCGTGGCTCTGCAAAAAATCCTGCGTACTTTCCGATTTTCCTTATTTTCCTTATTTCATCCTAAAATCCTTCCATACCTTTAATTACATTATCACCTCCTTATGCTTGCCTTCAATCATATTCCCATGCTAACTAATCCTCAATTCTCCCAAGATATTTAACTGGAATCGAAACATACAAAAATAAAAACAGGATGAAAAACCTATTTACTACAAAATATGACATAATAAGATGATAAAAACTATGGGTTGCCTGCCATGCAGCGCTTCTTATACCGACGATAGCTTAACATACTTCTTTTTTTCACGGTGGCTTGAACAAGTAATGTAATGGTAACGAGATCATGGGTCTCGCAAATTGCAAATAAGTTACCAAACTGTGATTTCCACCACCTTTCTTCTTGGTCTTCTTTTTCGGCTTATTTCTTTGAGATTATGGCTTTCCAGGTGGATCTTTGTGATCATCACTATGTTCAACCTCCCCATAAGACTTGGTTCTCTTAATGATGTCTATGGACTTTTGATAGCTTTTTTATCATTGGGCACGTTAAAGGACACCTTCTTATAGCCCCACCCTTAGAGTCAACTTGCCTTCATCAACATCTATAATAGATCGAGTAGTGGCTAAAAATGGTCATCCAAAGATAATTGGTATCCCCAAATCTTCCTTTATGTCTAGAATGACGGAATCTATGAGAAAGGTAAAATTTTCCACCTTAACAAGAACATCCTTGATTATACCTTTTAGATAGTGAATTGGTCGATTAGCCATCTGTACACTCATCATGGTCGGTGCTATTTATCCTAGCTTCATCTTTTGGCATAAAATTGTAAGGCATCATAATTATGCCAACTCCTAAGTCTATAAAAGCCTTATCCACTTTGACATCACCTATGGTGCAAGGAATGTAAAAATCCCCTAGATTATTTTGTTTCCGTGGTAATGTCACCATTTCATTAGACTTCCTACTTCACTCGCTAGCTTTTCCAATTCATTGTTGTTGATTAATCTCTCTTATATGAATTCTGTAAGAGTGAGTCATGTTTTTAGCCATTCTACTACGTGAAAAACTTCCTTTAACTCTATTTCTTTTGACTTCTGTTGTGCTAAATAGAGTATGGAATTGCAGGTTGATACTTTTCGATTTCCTTTAGGTTATGATCATTCAGTAAGAGATTTTTGTCTGCTCTTTTCTTTTACTTCTCCCTATCTTCATTTGCTTGGTCGAGTTTCTCCCCAGAGGTTTGGGTGATAACCAGGTTCCTTTTTTTTGGGGTTTGTTTCTATATTACCTGGAAGTCTCCCCACATTTAATGCAGAGAGTGCATCTGCCAACTGGCCATTTGGACTTCCAAGTTGTGAATGAAGGTTGCATGATTCTTTGTCACTTGTTAAAAATTTTCTTCCAATCTCCTATGTGCATCATACATGATTCCAATCTTATCTAAAATTTTGTCTAATTTGGAATCTATGGAATTAGGTTTATACTATTGGAAATCAGTGGCCCTTAAGATCGAAATTGACCTCCAACATTGTTTGACCATAAAAAGTTTAGATAATTCTTCCACCCAGGATTGTACGTGCTCAAATAGGGTTGTTCCCTCCTTCATCACAACGAAATTGTGCTCCTATATACTTAACTTGCTCCGTTTCATTACTTTGCATTAGGGAGTAGTTGACGGTATTTTCATTATCCTGGCCGCACAGCTCGCGTCTTTGTTGAATGGCCTTAATAGGGGCTGAAGAAGAAACTTTCATATTGTTTAGTTGTTGAGTCAAGTTGTCAATCTTAGCTTGCATTTATATAATTGGGTCAACAACAAAAGCTCCATTTTGTTCACGAAGGGTTGTGGGTTGGCTACTCCTATCATTCAACCATAGATAGCTATTATTGGCCATTTCTTTAAGCAACTCCTCAGCATTGTCAACAGTCTTTCGTATAAGCAATCTGCCCAAAGTTGCATCTATGATACCTCTCAAGGGTGGATTGACTCCATTGTAAAAAGGTTTACAAAATTTCTTTTGCTAGGTTATGGTGTAGACACCACCTTTGCAAATCCTTATATCTCTCCTAGGCCTCGTAAACTGATTCCCTATCACTCTATTGGATGTTTGTAATTTCTTTTATCATATTCGTAGTTTTAATGAGTGGAAAACACTTGTCTAGGAATGCATGTACCAATTAATCGTATGTTGTGACATTTGAGAGACTGAGGGATTGATATTAAGCTTTGGCTCTATCCCTTAACATAAAGGGGTAAAGCGTCACCTAACTGCATCTTCTGACATCCCATGATATCAAAAGGTATCAGATATTTCGAGGACATTCACCATATATGCAATTGGATCCTCTTTGGATATTCCATGGAATCACACATTTGTTTGCAACATGTTCAGTATGGCCAGCTTAACTTTGAATGAAGGTTTTTGAACAAGAGGTCTAGCAACACCTTTATTAGTTACATTAAATCCTGGTATCATAAAATCCATAAGGGTCTAAGGTTGGTTCCCTTGGGTTCCTCCTTGCTAAAATTCATGATGAAATTCCTCATCCATCAGTTCTTCAATTTCTTCTTGAAACTTGGCTCTTCAAATGTCATGTTCCAGGTGAGAGATGTTGAATGCTAGGGTTTTAATGATCTGACTTGTACTTCAAATGACTCTTGACTTTATGCAAATGGACAAACACAAAAGTGATGAGAACACCTTAAACTACAAGAACTAAACTAGTCCTATTACTCCTCGATAACTGTGTCAAAAACTTGTTGAGGAAACTTTAATCTATTTAAAACCCTTAAAATACTAGAAGTGCATAGGTTGTGGGTGTAGTGTGTAAGGTGTCGATCCTTTAAGGGTTTGTTGAACTAATCTAATTCTGATTTGTCTAAGGCCTAAAGAAAATAAAAATTTCACAGAAAGGTAAACATGTGAAGAAGATTGATTGTAATTAAAAAGTAAAATTAACACATGACAATCGAAATGAACACCACCAAATTCACAATGGAAATTACATAAGGAAGATTTATCGATTAGGAGAAAGGGGATTTATCCTATCATCAAATGCTAACATGACTACTTTTGAGTTAATATGGAATCGGTCCAAGACTTTTGAAGGGTGGATTACTCTCTTTCGACTTATAATCATTAAACCCTAGATCATAACCCTTAATTGAATTATGGAATTTAAATTCTCTCAATTAACAAAAAACCTACAATTGCAATCAGATCTTAAGCCCTCTAATAAATAATCGGGTTCTTATATGAAATCTCTCTTCATCTAAATTCCTGATTTGATTATTTGCATGATCTATTAAATTGTTTAACTCTTATTACCCAATCTAATCGTTTTTCTATCGGTTCACTCTCTTAATTTGTTACTAAAGCATGCAAATACAACAAACAATCACAACACCCAATGTATTATGGAAAGAAATAACATTAACATTGATTCAAGAAAAAATCGTTAAGAAGTTTAGAACATCATCATCAAACCAAAATCCATCACTATCAAATCCATCTTATACATTCAAAGGAAAGAATAATAAAGTTGAAATGAAAAGTCACTTGAAAGGGTAAGAATAGATCAGGAAGATTGCAGCACTATAGCCCCTTCTTCTCCTCCTTCCTTTCTCCTGCTTCTCTCTTCTTCTTCCTCTCTCTTTGGATCTTTCACAAAATTGTGAAGGATGGAGATTCTTTAAGGTTCCTTATATTTCTTTATATATTATTTTCCATTTTAGGTAAACCCTAGGGTTTTCTCGAGTCCAAAAAGTCCTATATGTCCCTCGATAAGTTACGTTTGGGAGGCTGTCTGTACTGTTTATTACACAGGCCAGGATTGTGGCCCAAAATTTTGGTTGTCTATCATGATTGTGACAGAAGGAATAGCCTCCACGCTTCAGTCACAATTATAACCTAAGGGTCACGATGGGGGGTCTGGGCCTTGCTTTGAGTTTCTTATGAATCCTCCTCATTCTTTGATATTTGATTTGAAAGTTTAAGAAACACATCGAGGCACCTCAAATACACGAAATTTAAGCTTAGTGGTATGCTCTAACCCATAAAACATTCAAAACACAAATTTCTAACTAAATAACATAACCTTGAACTAAACATGCACTAATCATTTAATTTAACAAATAAACACATACTAAACTACTAAGTAAAAAATTATGCAACCTACCACTATTAACATCTACCTTATAAACTCTTGTTGGCCTATTGGTTCGTGCTATAGCTGAACACCATTGGTTATTGTTCATGGCCATAACATTAATCAACTCTTAGGCCACTTCAAGTGCTTCATTGTTTATCATCCCTCTAGCAGCTGCATTGATTAACTGCCTCATAGTTTGACTTAGCCCATTATAAAAATTTTGGATTTCCATCCATAAAGGTAGAATGTGATGTGGGCATCATCGGAGCATCTGTTTGAATCTCTTTTAGGTGTCATACGGTAACTGACCTTCTGTTTAGGAGTACGACGAGATATTCCTTAACTTCACATTATTTGTAAGGGAAAGCACCTTAGTAAGAAATTTTCACCACTTGATCCCAAGTGGTAAGTGCTAAATGTAGCATCAAGTTTAGCCATTGTCTAGCATTTCCTCTTAAGGAGAATGGGAATAGACGTAGTATAATGGTATCATCATTTGCTCCATTAATTTTAAAAGTATCAAGATCACTAAAAAGTTAGAGATATACACATTAGGCTCTTTTTCTCGGAGTCCATTGAGCTGTACTAACTGCTGCACCATTTGGATGATCCTTTGCTTGATCTTGAAATTGTTTGCCTAAACAGTCGATCTCATTATGCTAGATTTCGTACTGATTAGGTCTAGCCTAGCAGAGTTAAACATTGTCTGTGGTTAGTCAGCCATATTGCAAGATTCCATAGTGTTCAAATGACCTTCCAAATCCTTTATGCAATTCTTTCTATTTCAGGATCTTTTTGTAGTAAGTTCTCATATATACTATAGGTCATAAACTGACCTAGAGTCTAAGACTAAAACTAAAGAAACTAAGCCATCAAAGTAAATGAATTAAATAACATAAAGCCAAAAAAAAAATAAAATTGAATAAAAGAAACTAAAGTAATGACTAAATTAAAAAAACTAAGGTTTTGCTAATATCATAGTCCCTAACAACAGTGCGAAAAACTTGATTGAATTTCTCTTATTTATTCAATTATAAATTACCACAAGTGTATGATGTAGGTATAGCTAGTACCAACAAATATGAGTCAATCTCACATGTACAGTGATTACTAATAGTTACTGTTATTATGTTATATAGTTTATGAATTGATTGTGATTTTAAATTAAAAGAAAATAAAACTTTAAAAAATAAAATAAACAACCAGTAAGATTTAATCAAAGAAATAAAGAAAACACTTAATAGATTATCAATATATGGGAATTAATATCTAGGTTTCGAATCCCCACAGATCCTAAATATATTGTTCTTTTATTAAACATTTTTTTTATTTAATAGACCGTGGAGACTCCTATAGTATGCTAATAGCTGACCTTAAGTCTATTAACAACTAATCCTAAGGTTTTTGACCGAATTACTCAGGTTAAAGTTTATAGGATTGCTTTATCGACTTGTGAATCCCTCTATTAGGTCATCCTATCTCAAGGGTTATAATCAATTCCTTCCAGTTACAGTAGATCTATTCATAAATAGGATATCACAATTAGATGAACAAAATTAGGTTATGATCTAATATTCTAGACCTATTAGAACATAAATAAAACATGTAATTAGATCACAATATATTAATCAACCAACCGCATTAATAAAAGAATCAAATCATATTAATGTATCAACATAGGGTTCATCTAACCTAAATAATAACGAGATGTTTAGTTACATATGCTTAAATATGAAATAAAACATACAACAAAAGGAAATGAGCCAAAAATAATGGGATCGTAATTTTAAATCTCTCTAATTGTCTTTTATCGAGTATTCTAGTGATGTAGAAGGTTGATCTTGTATTTTGATGGGTCTTTTGTTAAATTTTTCATGTTTTACCACTGCTCTAAATCAAAATTGCCATTTGAACTACCTTTGAGAGATCCAAAACATCTCTGTACATCTTTTCCCTCCATTTGCCTCCAAAAACATCATTGTATATTAAATTCTAGGGTTTTTTCTAATGCATAGACTAATACATGACTGTGCATCTAACCATCCATGACTAAATTCTCTAGAAATCATGAATCTGCATGACCTAGGAGGTGTGCCAGGGTAGATGTACAAATTTGCATCCCTTTTGTGAGTAGAATATTTGTTTTATGTCGTGGTTTCATCCAGATTCTTCTCCTTTAAGTCCATGAAGGCAATTGTACTTTGTAAACACACTTAAAAGGAATTAAGTACCAAATATACAATAAAAGTATAAAATATCAAGTAAAAATGCATCAAATATAAGTTATAAATATTTATAATTTATCTGGCCTTCATTTTTGTAAAGTTTTTACAACTGTATTATACTTAATTATAGGATTATTAGCCTAGAACTCACTATAATGTTATATTAGCTTCACCTATAGTGAATGCAATTCATTCATTTTTTGAAAAGAATATGATGTATAAATATGATCAATTATGCATTTATCAACGTTGGAAATTATCAGAATATTTAAGTTTAGGAGATAAGTTATTTTGAATTTTTTCATTTCACTCCTCATCCAAAACTATAGTTCCATAATCCTTAAGCTTTCTTTTAATAGATAATATTTACTTTAAAGACTAATCATATGAGGGCATTTTTCAAAGCATCTATGAAGGGGATATTAATATACAAATTTCAAAGAATATTAAAAGTTTCCCAAACTATTTATCAAGTTTATCCATAGCCAATCTTTAGGTGAAAGGCATAAGTGGCTTATAAGGTTTAGGGAACATATTTGGTTCCGGGAACATATTTGGTTCCCTTATTCTCTTCTCTTTTCTCCTTTTTAGTACCACCTTTCCTACTAGGCAAGTGATCCTTACTATTTTCTCATCCTTAACCTCTCCTAACTTAGGGTCCTCTAATAGCTTACAACTCAACCTTGTAATGTCTATAGGGTTTTAAAGTTAACTCAGAAGTTGACTATGTAGTCTAATAGAAGAGTTAGTTTATTGGGTAATTTGAGTTTTTAACATCTTATTATAGGTTAAAAATTATAGGTGAACTACCAAATTGATTTAGTGAATCCCTCATTTTACTTCTCTTTGTTTGCTTGAATACTCATAAGTAGAGACTCTAAACTAGACTTATAAGGAAGGGGTTAAAGGACCTTGATTAGAAACTAGGTGATTAGCTAACATTGCTCAAACGAACAAGGTTAAATTTTTCTCATAGAAGTTGTGATAATTTATCCACCCAGGACCTTATATGTTAGAAGTTGTGATAACATCCCACTACCATAGAGTATATACTCGAACATCTAAAGGACATTCAAGTACATATCCCATGACAATGGGACGTTACATAACATATGTTACCCATACTTTTAATGTTATAATCTAAACATATGAATTATCTTTCTATCTTAATACATAAATATAATTGTTAAATCTTTAACTCCTATTCCTTCAATTAAATCAATATACAGATAGGAAATTTTTTATAGAAAACTAGAAATTTTTTTAAACCAAAATATTAATTCAAAACATAATAATGTAAGGTCCATCCAACGTAGATCTATACTAATAAAAAATAAAGAACAATGTAAAATTAAGGAAAAATAAAATAAAGAAAGCTTCTTTATGAATCATTGCATTCTTGCTGAATATAGTTGAAATCTTGGTTCCTCTTCCAAGAATGTCTTTCCACTTAACTGCTAGTTATTATATTTTCCTTTTAATTGACTCTCTTTAGTTTTAAAACTCGTATATGCCAAAAGCTCCCTCTTTTTTAGTTGGTTCCTCTTTTAACAAATGGAAAACCCTAATTTTTATGCCTCGTATGGCCTTAACATAGGGTCGTGTATGCCTTACATTGCTTTGTGTCACATTCTACAACATTTTACATAAATTATCATCATATAGGACTAAAAACAGGACCATATTAGTGTTGTGTTAGTAAATATTTGTCAAATATAGAGGCTTGTAGGTAACACAAGGAGAGATAAAATGTCTATTAATAAATGATTATTTGACTATATTTATGTAGATCAAATTGAGTAGTAAGTTTTACAAATTCTTAACCCTTATTTCTCTAAGGCTCAAAAAGAATATTATAATGAAAATAAAAAATAAAAAGAAAGTTAAATTCGTGAATATGGATTGATTGAAAATTAAAGTGTAAAGTTAAGACACAAGAAATCAAAATTGCTCACCACCAGTTAATAATTGAAATTCAGCATAGGAAGATTAACAAATTATGGGAGAGTGGATTTATCCTATTATTAATGCTAACTTAGTCACTTTGGTGTTAATGTGTTGTCAGTTCTAGACTATTGAAGGGTGGATTACTCTCTATCAAGTTATAATCAATAAGCCTAATTAATAAACACTAATTAAGTTGCATTATCAAACATGTAATCTCTCGATTAACAATCAGCCTATAACTTAATCAGATTTTAAGCATTCTATTAAACAATCGGGTCCTCGCACGAGATCTCTCTCTATATAATTATCAATTTGATTATTTTCATGGTCTGTTAGGTCGTTTAACTCTCATTAACTAGCCTAATCATTTTACATTCATTTCACTCTCTTGATTTATTATCGAAGCATGCAATTATAACAAATAATCATAACACCTAGATGAATTAACACAAAAAAAACTAAATTAACATTAAATCAACAACAAATCCCTAAATAAAATTTAGAACATCCTTAATTCAAGATTCATCATCTTCAATCCTATCTTATATATCATATGAAGAAATAAGAGATGGAAAGAAAAGATTACAATTTGAAAGGATTGGAAGTGGAAGCACCCAAGGTGGATCCCGCTCTTCTCTCTTCTTCTCTCTTTAAAAGCTTCTTTTTTAGCTTCTCCTAAAAGTGGCAAAAATGGAGGCTTCTCTAAGGTTCTTTCTCTTTTCTTTTTTATAGTATTTTCTATTTAGGGTAAAACTTAGGTTTTACCCGAGGCCCAAAAGTTCGAAATAACCTTGGAAAGTTAAGTTTTAGAAGTCAGTCCACGTCTGTTATCACATAGGCCATGATTGTGGCAGACCAGGCCACGATCGTGGCCTACTAAAATGGTCTCTATCACGATCCTGGACCTGGTTCTTCTTCCAGGCTTCCTCTGAATCTCCTCCATTCTTTAATATCTGCTCTCAAACACTAACAAATACTTCAAGGCACCTCAAATATAAAAAATTAAAGCTTAACAACATGCCCCAAACCATATAACACTCAAGATATAAATATCTAACCAACTAATACAATTCTAAACCTAAATATGCACGAATCAATTAATGGACAACTAAAACTATACTTAAATTCCTATTAAAACATCCTGCAACCTATAACTATCACATCCCCACACTTGAACTTTTCCTTTTCTTTAAGAAAAAACGAAACAATCAAAATACAAACACACTAAACCATAACACACACATATGCAATAATGGTAAAATGGCGTTGAAATTTACGAAATAAATTTTATTACAAACATAATCCTTCAATTTGTTTTAACTTATTGATCTATGAAATCTGTGTTTGGGGACTTCAGACTAAATATGCATACCAATCAATACCTTAATGTCAAATTCATTCACTCCCATCACTTGCACACACACATTGATAATTATTCGGTCAATCAAAACTATAAATATCCTTAATTAGATATTCTTGAAAACTCAAACAATTTACAAAAATCAGTAGGGATTATTAAATAACATATAATTTTTGTTAATTTTAGTTGGCTTAAACCTAGCTTTTTGATGCGAAGGTAAACATTTATGATGAATGTCCCCTGATTACTCAACTAGGCCATGTTTTTTATTGAATAACTTAATTAGAATGTGATTATAGCCTTTTGATGTGAAGGCAAACATTTATGATGAATGTCCCCCAGTTATTCAGCTACATAACATTCTCAACTGGCTACTAACTCTATTCATAACCCTACTTGTTTCGAAAAGGTCCAGCGGAATACTTATTGATTAATGAAAAACACACTTTTTAAATATTTTTTCTTGCCTACCTCATTTCTTTAGCTAATTGTTCTCATGAAAAGATAATAACGATGATACTTATTCGGTTGACCTAAAATTATAAATGAGTATGTTTGATGTGTTGGCTAATGCTTTAGGGTTAACATCAAAGAATGGAGGAGTTTCGAAGACATTCAAGCTGAAACAACAGCCCACAATCATGGCATGTTAGGCCACAATCGTGACAGAAGCACCAAATTTAGCCCATGATCGTGGCCTACATGCCACGGTTGTGACATAATCTAGGGAGACAAATAAACACTGATGAACGTCAAGTTTCGAGGGATTTTTTGGACTTTTCAGCCCTAAAAAAACCCTAGGGTTACCCAAAACATAAGAGCATATAAAAAGAACAAAACGGTGGAGAGAAAGAGCTTTTGCATCAGACAATTTGAGAAACCTAAAGAGAAATCATCGAGAGATAGAGGAAGAGAAGAAGGAAGAGAGAAGAGGAGAAGAAGCAGACTCAACGTACTTCCCAGATCAGGAGGTTTATTGATGTTATTGCCTCCCATCATCTATTTAGATTGTATTTCCTGTTTATTTTAAATTTTGTTATTGTATATAATTGGATTGAAAAGTTGATGATAAGATCTAGAATGCCAAGGATATTCTAAACTCAACTTCTAAATTTTGTTCTTCAATTAATGAAAACCTGATTGTTTATCTATTTATTGGATGTTGCTGTGGTTTGATTCTATGACTGCATAATTCGATAATAAGCTGAGAGGGTGAATCGAATGAAAAAAAGATTAAATTGGACTAATGAGAGTTTGGTGATTTAATAGAAACAAGAATTGAATGAAATCAAGAAATTATATAGAGAGAGATCTTGCGTAGGTTTCTGATAGTTTATTAGAGAACTTTAGAACAAATTAAGGTTTTGGATAGGTTGTTAATTGAAAGATTGCAACCTCCATAATCTGATTAGGGTTTATGATTTAGGGTTAATGGTTTTAACTAGAGAGTAAGTAATTAACCCTAGGATAGTCTAGAACCAACAATCCAATAATTCATAATTAGTTAGGTTAGCATTAAGGATAGGTAAAATTCCCTTTCTCTTAATTGGTAATTTCTTTCAATTGATTCTTGGGTATGTTTCAATTGTTTAATAATTAGCAAATTTGTGTTTGATTCTTAATCTAATTTATTGAATTAAATTCTCATATTAATTTTGTGCAACTAGAATTTCTGTTATTATTTTCGGCCTTACAATTTAGGATTAGATTAACTCCCTCCTCGTGAGATCGACAACTTTGGTACTATACTAACGAACCATGCACTTATGGATTATAGAGGGATAATAATTAAAACTTACATATAACTAAACTACCGATCAAGTTTTTAGCACCGTTGTCGGGGAGGCGTAGATTAGTTTAATCCTTGTAGTCTAAAGCTTTTTCACCATCTTTTGTGAAATAAAAAGAGAAGTTAAGCATAAAGTAGACAACACATCAACTTGTTACCAGAAAATAATAGGAAGTGTCAAGAGTTGAATGCTAGACAGAGATGAAAAGAACGATGGTGGGGGAAATACATCATAGAGAGGGACAGACCCTTATGGACGTCATAAGGCTATAAATCAATGCCTATCGTCAAGGTATTACGCGACCCCCGGTGCAAGCGAATATGCTCGAGATGAAACTATCACTGCTAAACATATTATGAACCAATATGCAATTCTATGGGTTACCCAATGAGGATCCCAATACTCATTCAGCTCATTTCTTATAAATTTACGATACCTTTCAATATATTGGGAAGTCGGAGGATGTTGTTAGGATGAGAGACTTTCTTTTTACACTTAAGGATCGAGCCAAGGCCTAAATGAATTCTCTTCACCCATACAACATCACAACTTGGGAGCTGTTGGTCCGAGCTTTTCTAGATAAGTATTTCCCTCTAAATAAGACAACAATACTAATAAAGGAAATTATCAGTTTCCAACAAAATGAAGGGAGTCTTCATATGAAGCGTGGGAGGGTATAAGGAGTTGTCCTCATCATAACCTACCCAAAAAATTCCTATTGCAAATCTTCTACACTGGAGTTAATCCACCCACAAAGAGCATTATAGATGTAGTTACTGAAGGATCATTCATAAGGAAAATAGTTGAAGCAGCACACGATCTGTTTGAAGATATTGCAGACATTAGTTGTCTTTGGATATAAGAATGAAGTAAACATTAGTCAATGTGTTGGGACCCAAGATGAATGATTGCTGCAAATTCAATGACAATATTACAGGTTGAGATCGACAACCTAACCAAGCAACTAAATAGCCTAAAAGCCACCTCTTCCTCTCCAGTCACAGCAATGTAGCACGAATATAAGTCATGCGGACAAAAGAGCTATATCACAGCTGATTGCTTCTTAAGGAAAATAATAACGTGGAGTAATTCAAATTTAATAGAGCATGAGTTGGTCAAGGAGATAACAATCCTCATTCTAGCACATACCAGTAAGGGTCACATAACCACCCAAATTTTCATTGGTCTAACAGTACTAAGATTCAGTTCAGAAATCAAGGGTCACATAGATTTCAATAGGTTAAATACAATGACTATGATTCCAAATTGGACAAGATCTTGGACAAGCTCATAAGTATGGATGAGGTGTAACATCCCCTCACCAATTGCTAGTGAACAGTGACATATGCATGCATTCATACATGCACATGCATAATGATGAGT
>JAOQML010137047.1:0-16172 GCA_027568935.1 Erythroxylum urbanii | reverse complement strand
ATTAAATAGGATTGAAAGAATAGTAATAAACACACAGATTTTATATAAAAAATACCTAAATTAGGGTAAAAACTATGGGCAAGGATAGAAGAATTTTATTACTGAGAAAATTGGAAAATATCAAGGAGAAAATTAACCCACAAAAATACACAGAATATTTTTGTCTCTTTTTTTTCCTGTCTCACCTGACATCTCTTTGTTATGCTCTGCCCATTTCCCTATGCTACTCCTGCCTTTTTATAGGCAGGAGTTCCTTAACAATTGTGGGAGCCACAATTGTTGACATAAATTGTAAGCATGGCCACAATTGTTGACAATTCTCCCACTTGAAGATTTGATTGAGAGTCAATCAGATCTTCACACTATTCTTTCCACCTTAGAACTTCATGTTGCTTACGTCTTTGTCAGGCCACACGAGGATCAACACCACATAAACTTGTCAACGTTGATTGCTTTTGTCATAAAATCTGCCAAGTTATCCACGGTATGAATTTTCTGCATATCCATCATTCCTTCTTTCAGAATGAACTGGCATTAAACTCAAATGTGTTTTGTCTTTGAATGAAATGCTGGATTCCTTGCAAGATGTAAAGCACTTTGGTTTTCATAAAGCAGAATAATATTCTCTTGTTTATACCCAAGTTCTTCCAACAATATCTTCAACCACACTGCTTCTTTACTAGCTTATGTAGCTGCTACATATTCTGCTTCTGTTATTGACATAGCCACAACTGACTACAGTTTTGAATCTAGCTCACAGCTCCTCTTGCTAGTGTAAACTCATATCCTGTAATGGATTTACTTTTATCAAGATCACCTGCATAATCAGCATCAACATATCATCTGACAATAAAATTTGATCCTCTATAACATAATAATGCAACATCTTGATATATCTGAGAATCTTCTTAACTATATTCCAATGCTCTCGACTAAGATTCGTCATGTATCGACTAACCACTCTTACTGCATGTACAATGTCTGATCTTGTACAAATCATAGAGAACATTAAGCTCCCCACTGCTGATGCATACAGTGCTCGAGACATCTCCATCCTCTCTTCTTCATTACTAAGACTTATACTTCAGGATAACTTGAAATTAACAAGAAGAGAGATATAAATTGACTTACAATCTTGCATGTTAAATCGCCACAAGATCTTCTTCAAATAATTCTTTTAAGAAAGCCAAATCTTCCTATTATTTCTGTCTCGCTAAATTTGCATCGCTAGAATCTTGTTTGCTAGTCCTAAGTCCTTCATTTCAAATTCCCTAGCCAATTGTCCCTTCAATTCGCTGATACGATTATTGTTGAGGCCTACTACCAACATGTCGTCTACATACATTAGCAAAACTATAAAATCATCTTTCTTAAACCTCTTGAAATATGCACAAGGGTCTGCATTCAGTCTGCTGTATGCAAGGCTCATGATGAAGGAATCAAATCTCTTATACCAACAAAGATTCGTTAAACCTGCAAACCAAGTTCTCTTTCCCTTTTTCTTCAAAACCTTCTAACTGTAGCATATAAATTTCTTCTTCAAGATCTCCATGAAGAAATGTAGTTTTCACATCTAACTGCTCAAGATGCAAGTCAAATGTAGCACACATCGTCAGGACTACTCAAACTGTAGTGAATTGAACCACAGGAGAAAATATTTCGTTAAAATCAGTAACTTCTTTCTGAGCATATCCTTTTACCACCAATCTAGCACAATATCGTTCCACTTGATCATCACCACTCCGCTTGATCTTGTAAACCCATTTATTGCCAATAGGCTTTCTTCCTTGCAGTAGTGATACTAGCTTCCATGTCTTATTCTTATGTGAAGCTTCAATTTCTTCCTGCATTGCTGCCATCTACTTTTGAATTATTCATTGCTTCTTGAAGAGTTGATGGCTCTTCGTCCTCAGTTAAAAGATAGTATGTAATATTGCTCTCCATAATATAATCTGAGTGTCAGCTCGATACTCTTCTTATGCGATTGGCTCTTGCTCGACGTGCTCTGATGCAACTTCAAAAGAATCATTTTAACCAAATTCCCTTTTCACCTGTACTGTAGTAGTCTTTGGATTCTCTTATACTGTGCCAACATTTTCTGCTTGCTCTTGATCCTTATCTTCTATGAAGATAACTTCCCTATTGATAACAATCTCGTGAGCAGTGAGATCCCACAGACGATACCCTTTTACTCCTTTAGTATATCCCAAGAAACATCTTCTGGATTTTGGATCCAACTTCGTAGTTTCTTGGGTATTAAACATCACATAGGCAAGACTTTCAAATATATGGAGGTTGGAATAATCCACTGGTTTACCAGTCTATATCTCTATCGGTGTCTTCAACTCAATTGCAGTTGATGGAGCTCGATTCACCACATAACAGGCAGTATTGATTGCTTCTACCCAGAATTTTTATCTAAGCTTGCAGTTCTCAACATTGCTCTTATTTTTTCCAACAAAGTTCTATTCATCCGCTCTGTTACTCTATTTTGTTAAGGAGTGTATGCTGTCGTTAGGTGCCTTTTGATGCGTTTTTAATTGCAAAATTCATCAAATTCTTTACTAGTATATTCTCCTCTATTATTTGACCGCAAACATTTGATCTTCTTACCAGATTCAAGTTCCACCTGCGCTTTATAAAATTTAAAAGTTGGAAACACATCCGCCTTCCTCTTGATAGAAAACACCCAACATGTCCTCGAATAATCATCAGTGAATGATACAAAGAAAATTGCTCCTCCTAGGGACGTAACTGATGCTTGCCATACATCAGAGTGAATTAATCCTAGAATTTCTTTGCTTTTGAACTTTGATGTGTTGAACTTCAATCGATGCTGGCTTACTTATAATGCAATGCTCACAGAAGGATAGTGATACCTTCATGAGACCTGGAAGTAGGTTATTCTCTGCAAGTATCTTCATTCCTTGTTCTGACATATGTCCAAGCTTTTTATGCCATATCATTGCTGATTTGTCATCTGGACTAAACACAGCAACGGATGCCTCTCCTTCTTGCAAAGTTACTCCCTTTAACATGTACAAATTTGCAACAATCTTCTCTACTTTCATAAATACCAGCGCTCCTTTAATCACTTTTATGATCTTGTTTTGAATCTCAAATCTGAAACCAAGATCATCCAGTTATCCTACAGATAACAAATTCTTCTTCAGGCCCTCCACATGTTGTACTTTTTCAATAGTCTGAGTTGTCCTATCATACATCTTCAGCTTGATGGTGCCAATACTAATGATCTTCAGAGCTTGATCATTACAGCTATACATAGATCCCCCATAGATAGATTCATATTGATGGAACCAGTCTCTTAGAGAGGTCATATGAAAAGTAGCTGCTGAATTGAGAAGCCATACATCAACAAATCTTCTCTTATCTTCAATAGTCATTGCCGCTTCACAGACCATTGCATATCCATCATCTAAAGAAGTTACCGCATTTCCTTGAGGAATATAATATTTTTTATTCAGATTCCAATAATCTTTCTTCTGTTCTTGCCACAATTGTAACACTTGAAATTCTTCTTACTTCTAGATTTTGATCTACCATGATTATAACTCCCACTCGGGCCACGTTCTATTGATCTTCCTCTCGTCACTGCCAAGTCCTCCACTTATTATGAATTTGCCAGCCTATCTTCCTTACTTTTGTGTCGACTTTTTTCTTCCTGAATAGCAACTGCAATATTATTAAAGACTAGAGTGTCTGTGTTGTTTGTTAAATTAATGTCAAGTTGATCATACGAATCTGGTAGACTTTGGAGTAGAAGTTCCGCACGTTCACTTATCTCTATTGTGTGCCCCAATAATGTGAGTTAGGAAAATAGAAAATTTAAAGTATTTAAGTGCTCTGTCACTGAAATGGATTCCACCATGCATAAATTGTATAGTTTTCTCTTCAGAAAAATTTTGTTGTGGAGTGATTTGGCCTCATACAATTTTTTGAGGTGATCCCAAATCTCTTTTTCTGTTTTCTTCTGACAATACCCCATCTACTAGTGCCAGATGAAGATTTGTAATAGCATTCCTATCCATTTCATTCCACTTTTCAGCTGTGACTATAGCTGGTCGTTCACTAATGGCCATCAGACAATTATCTTTTCTCAAGATAGCCTTCATCTTCAACTTCCACAACGAGAAATTACTCCCATTGAACTTTTCAATCTCAAATTTTGCTGCCATTGCTTCTATCACGAACAAAATTTAGCTCCCATTGTTTCACGTGAATAGTACTTGTATGTATGAACAGTACCTATATGTGAATAGTGCCGTATGCGTATGTATGAATAGTACTAGGTAAGTTCCCTGGAAAGAGAGGTGGATCACAAACGGACATACTTAAGTACCAAGTCTTTCCTTAGCTAGAACTTTCTTAGACATGCACTTCCACACTACCACACCAAAGCTTGGCTCTGATACCACTTGTTGTAAAAATTGATCAGATTAGAACAGGTTTGCAGCTAAATAGGACTGAAGGAATAGTAATGAACACATAGATTTTACGTGAAAAACCCCTAAATCTGGGTAAAAACCATGGGTGGATAGAATAATTTTACTATTGAGAAAATTGGAGAATTACAAGGAGAAAACTACACTCATAAAAATATACATAGTATTTTTATGTCTCTCTATTCTTTCTCTCTCACCTCACGTCTCTCTCTTTTTTTATTTTTGAGATTGGGATGCTCTCTATTTGTTTATCTCCTACCTATTGAAGATATGGTTAGCCAATTTGGCCAACCATTCTTTTTCTTGTTAGGCACCAAAATTCGGTGCCTAACATGCCAAGCCTGCTAAATTTGACAGAAAAGCCTTTATGTAACCTATCTTATATCTCGGGTTTTATAAAAACTAGAAGGAAATCTTAAGGATTATGGAAAGTCAACGAAAGAAATTGAAAGTTGCCATTATGAAATTTCTCAAGCTAGTACTAAAAGTTAATTTGTGAAGATTAGGACACTCAATCTTCCAGTGACATCATTTTTGTTATATTTTTTATTTTATTGAAACTACAAAAATAATTCTGTTAATACCATTAATTAATACATTTATGAAATAAATTGACTTTTTCTTATTTAATAACAATTAGAAAGGATAAGGTTAAGTATACTACTCCTTCTAGATGATATGGTTGGACTAGAGATTTTGACTTTTGACTTTTGAATTTCGATGTTTGATTATTTTTGTATTTTTTTAATGTACTTCAAGTTCATGCATTTAATAATTTTTCAGTGTGGTGTATTGGAGTGTGATACTCAAAATATAAAAAATTAAAGAAATTATTAGATAATTACATAGAATGTGCATGAAAATTTTGATTTTTTTGCAAAATTAAAAATAATTTCATTTAAAAGGAGAATGTACGTAGATTATGATCTAAGTGTAATAAGCGAAACAATAACACATAACTAAATGCAACAAGATACATAAAAACAAAAACTTTGCATTTTATAAATAAGGTTAAAGAACATGAATGTTATTCACCATTTCCTCAAATCACCCAAATTGGGGATTTGAGGATTTAAAGCCACTGGAGATGGGACTCAAATCTCTCTCCCACTTATTGAATGGTTGGATTTTACAGAGAATAGGAGGCACAGGTTATTTGGGTATAGGTGATTTGAATCCATGGAGATGGGACTCACTAGGGGATGAAAGGCGAGATTGTATAACAAGTCCACAGGCAACTCGACAATGCTTGCATCAGAAGTTAAACAAGCTTTATACAAAACTTCCAGAAAGGAGGATGGAGGGGAACTTCAAGTTTATACTTCGCATGTCAGTATAGGTCATCTCAACAACCCCAACAGGTACATTCTTCCTTAGTTTATATGTTAATCAATCTTCCCTTCCATGTGAATGCATGCAGTAGTATAAAACTTAAGTAATTTACCGTTAAATAACTAGATTATGACAACAACTTACATCTCTTAGGGTACAAAGGAGATTCTCCCTAATTCCAAAAATTAGGGAGGACAAAACTTCATCTTTGGAACGTGAAATATTCTAAAAACGTCTTAGGTTCCTCTCTCACTAGATCTCCTTGATCGACGAGGCGAAAGAGATATTGTAAATTTCTTTTTGTGATTATGAGTATTGTTTAACTTCATTAGCTAACTTGGACTGTCCATGAAGGCATTTTTGGTATTAGAAACCAGACACAGTTTTTATACCCTCTCTCATATAAATTGTGAGAAAGGATATAAGAAGAACAAGTTTCTTGATTCTACCTCGCTTTCATAGAGGACACAAGTAGAATTGATAGGGATGAAGTGCAACATATCTAACATGCTCAGTTTATTCAGAGTAGCTAGCCATAAAAGAAAGGAATGACCAAACAAAACCTAGGATATCCTAGTTCTGCCATTCCTTTAATTTTGAGATGCTGAATTTGCTAGGAGTAGATTGAGATAATGGAATGTATCTTGTCTTTCCAAGTCTAGTTGGTTGTTAGGAGTAGGACTTTGCAATTATATAGGAATAAACCATTCGCCCTCTATGATAATTGAACTGAATTTAAGCTTGTGGACATCCAGTTAGGGGGCCTAAACTTGTTTGGTAGTCAGGCCACAAAAAGACCTACTCCCTATTTCCAACCTTACAAAGAACCGTAGGCTTCAAGATAGGTCTTAATTTCAAAAGCTAAGTTAAGGACCAAGAAAATATCGATTTTATAGGAATGGACCAAAGGCTAAAACCTTTAGGAATGTAGCTATGGAACCATTTGATCCATAATGAGTTCTTATCTAATAAGATGTTCTAAAGTTTTTTTTAATGAAGTTATTCTATTAAAGGTCCCAATGGAGGTCAATCTCAGTCCATCCTCCTCTTTTCTCATACATACATATGACCATTTGACATTAGCAAAGTGGTTGTCCGAGCTTAAATTCCCCCAAAGAAATCTTCTAAACGACTTCTCAATTGTCTTGATGACTTCTTTAGCTAGTGCCATGTTAGAGGACCAATAAATATCAATAGAATTCAAGAAAGATTTCATAAGTTACAATCGTCCTCTAAATGAGAGCACCTTATTTATCGATAAGCCCAATCTTCTCTATATTTTCTCTACTAAGGGGTAGCATTCATAGAATTGTATCCTTTTGATAGTAATGGGCAGTCCCAAATAGGTCAAAGGAGTAGGCATCTTGTTCAGTGATTTATGAGATTCTATCCTCCATCATATTAGCACTATTAGCCAGAATAAAAGGGCTCTTATTGATCCACCTCTAAACCTGAAAAGTCTCTAAATATGGACAATGTTGAGATTGGTAGGTCAATATGTTTACTATATGCCTTGGAGAAGAGTAAAAGGTCATCCGTAAAGTATAGGTTAATAAGCCCTACTCTCTTACATTTGCTATAGAATTTAAAGTAGTTGTTGCTTCCAACTTTATGAAGAAACAATTGGCTTAGCATTTCCATACATATGATAAAGAGATAAGAGGCGATGTGATCCCCTTTTCTTAGTCCTCTAGAGCCCTTGAAGATACTAATAGGCCTACCATTAATTATAACTGAGTAAGAAGAAGAAGTAATATAGGCCTCAACCTATCTTACAAACATAATAGGAAATCCCAAAGTCTAAAGTCTGAAGAATAAAGCTCTATTCAACTCAGTGAAAAACCTTTTGAAATCCACTTTTATGATACAATTAGGAGAGATTTTATTCCTAATTTGACACCCTTTCATCAATTCTCGAACAATAGAGACATTATCCCCAATCATTCCTTTTTGAATAAAGGCACTCTGGTTGTTAAAGATTAGAAAATCTAGGACAGTCTTAACTTTATTAGCCAAAATTTTAGTAATTACCTTATATAAGAAGCTGGAGCATACAATGGGTTTGAAAACTTCAAAGGATAAAGGGAAATAGGACTTTAGAATTAAATAGATATGAGTTTTGTTGATCTCCTTCAGCAGCACTCCTATAGAGAAGAATTCTAAAACTACTCTCTTCATCATAGGGCCAATTTCATGCCAAGTTTTTTTAAAGAAGTAATAATTAAAGCCATCATGTCTTAAGGATTTTTTAGGGCTTATTTGAAAGACTACCTCTTTTATCTTTTTCCCCTCCGCAGGCTTAAAGAGAAAAGCATTTTTTTCTTGAGAGATTCTCTTTTTAATAAAAGAGCAAAGAGGAGTAGAAGTTGCTGGTATATGAGAACATCCATAAAAATTGTTAAAGTATCTCTCAGCATCATACAAGAGATCCTTTCCTGTGAAATCTCACTGCCATCAAGAAGTTTAAGAGAGCATATTCTATTTGAGTTTTTCCTAGGCAAAATAGAGCTCAAGAAAAATTTAGTGCACCTTTCGCCTCCTTTAATCTAGTTGGCTTTGGCCCTTTGTTCCATAAGGCTATTATAGTCTCTAATAGTTGACAGGCAATTTCTTAAGAGAGTCTCTTTAGTATCTAGTAAGAGAGAATTGGCAAGATCTCTGGTGAGTTTACCTTGAATAAGGGCTAGTTCATCTTTAGCTTTAGCAACAACTATTTGTGTAAAGGAAGTTATTTTGTTCAAAACTTCTTATAATAAGATGGAGTTCGATAACTATTTGGAGGCTGGTGTTATGACCTCAGTTGGAAATGTGCAATTAGATGTATTATCATGGTGGAAGAATCATGAAGGTACTTATCTATTCATATGAGCAATAGTATGGGACCCTTAGTAATTTTAATAGTTATTGTTGCTTCGAAGTTTAATTTTAGTACTAACTGTTAGATGGTTAATCCATATCATACTAGACTTCATCCTAATACTGTGGAAGCCCTTATATATGTCCAAAGTTGGTAAGGGAATGAAGATCTTTAAGGTAAACTTTATTCTTTATAATATGTTAATTTTGTATACTTTAATAACTTTTAACAACCATATATTATATTATCTTATATTGTCTTTTTTATATTGATATACGTATGAAAACCATTCTTCCAAATGAAAGTTTGTTTGAACAAATATTCGATGATGAAGATAAATTTATTTGTTAATTATCTTGTATTGATTATTGATTTAATACAAGTTTTGTATGATCGAGTATAATTTACAAAATAATTTTTCTATATATAGATGAAATGGTGTGAAGTTAACAAAGAAAATTCTATATTATTAGCTTTATCCATTAGCTCAACTTTAGTCTCCAACATTAATTGATTTTTTATTTTTTATTTAGATAAAAGCATTATAATACTCTTTAAATTTGAAAATAATAGAATTTTGATAGTAACATTGTGATACTCTGCAGAATTTTGAATTGATATTATTCTTTCATATTTTGAATGGTCCAAGTATAATGATTAAATATTCTTTGTTATGAAGCAACACAAGGAAATATTAATTTTTTGCTTAATGTCATGGAAAAGGCATTTTCCTTTTTTATTTCCATTTCCATGCATCTTGTTCAAATAAATAATCACTCTTCATTAATTCATTTATATTCAATGCATATAGGGCAAGCCTATAATTCATTAAATCCTAACTTTGTACAAATTTCTCCATCTCTAGTGAATAAGCATCATTTTCTGTCGTCTAGTTCTATATTGCTTCATAACTTTGTACAAAACCTACATAATTTGGCCACGTTCTTTAATTGTTTTTCTTCATTTGGTTTTATCTTCACCTAATAGTTGTTTGTGCCTTCACATAACAGAGAATTGGATCATTTTCAACGACCAAAATAGAAACAAAACTATTCTTAACTTTGTTAACCATTCCATTATCTTTATTACATTCTTGTGATCATATATGAATTAAAGTAATACAGACCATGATTCTTCTTAACGTTAAAATAAAATGATTTTACTTAAAAAAGTTTAACAACTTCGTATAATTGATAATTCCTAACATAAACAATTCAAAATTCTAATATCAATTTTAATAGTGTGTATATTCCCCTTGCTAGGAATTAACATATTTTTTATGTTGACGAATAGTCATTTTCTAAAAAGAAAATTACGATGTTAGAAATTTAGAATCATTAGAATAATAAAAATGTAATATTAATTATTATTCTACATTAAGATGCTTAAGTGAAAATGAAAAAGAAAAGTTTTGATTTGTTATAAGAAATACAATTTTAAATAATCTTTATTTTTTTAACAAAGTAACAAACATATATATTTACTAATTGATATGGTTTATTAGGGGTAAAACCGCGTACTTCTAAACCTCTCGAGACTCTACATATTAGCAAGATTTACATTGAGATTTTATTGTTATTATTATTATTATTGTTACTGTTGTTATTCTTATTATTATTGTTGTTGTCCTTGATGATGAAGATGATGATGATGTTTAATTGATATGGTATATTTTTATTATATACTGCAAATTGATGTGAAAAATTTATTAATATATCTAAAATAACTAGCAAAAGTTTTCATATTTTTATAAATAATTTAAGAATTAAGTAATATTTGTGTGAATTCAATTTTTTAATATTGGATAGATTCTTTTAATAAAAATTATTTTATTTTTAAATGATCTTAAAATTAATAATAATTAAAATTTTAAAAAATTACAGCTTTATAGATATTTTCAAGCCTAGCTTAGGCCCCATTGCTAAGTATACTCTTTAAAAAAATCTCATAATTTCAAAACATTAGTAAACTATATATGTTAGGATATATACCGATTTTTAATATTTAACATGATGTTAGCATAATAATCATATGTTTTTCATTCTTAAAAAAGCATAAAAGTTGTGAAATTAAATTATGAAATTATTACTAGTCTCAATAATACATATTTAGACTTTCATAAAAATAAGAAAACCACTTTTTATATTAATTGATCCAAGATATATTAGTCAACTTTTAAAGGATCTTAAGAGTTATATATTTCTTTACAACAAAAGTTAGTATATGACCACTACAAAAAATTTCTTAAAATAATTATTTAACTAAGAGATAAGTGAATTCAATTTAAAATTTGAAATTGTAATAGTTTACTATGAAATTTAAAATACCATACGAGGACAAGATATTTTATAAGAAAATTAATCATAATATAATTTTCAAACACTAGTATTACTTAAGTTCAAGTATAATTTTTAGAATTAAAGATGCCTAATATAAGTCATATTAAGAATCAAATATGCACTACAACAAAGGCATCCTTTCCCGACGATTTCTTTTGCAACGAAACCAAATTTGTCGCCAAAAGACAATATATTGTGACCTTTAAAAGAAGTCGTCAGTAAAACTTACCATTTAGTGACGAAACCAAAAAGCATCATACAAGGGAAAACTTTTAGCAACGTAGAGAGAAAATCGTCGCCAAATCATGCATAATGGGTGACGATTTTTGATATTTGTCGCGAAATAGTGCAATTGCGATGAAGCCTGAAAACATTACCATAATTTGTCAAACATTTTGGACGAATCCCATAAATCGTCACCAAATGTTATATGTTTTACGTCGATATTATGAATTGTCACCAAAAGGTCAATATTTGGTGACGAAAGTCCTATTTCGTCGCACAATCCTATACATTCAGTGACGATTTCTTTTCATCGTCACTAAATGTCAAGCATTCAGTGACGAATTTTGAGAATCATCACCAAATGTTGCACATTCAGTTACAAATTCTGAGAAATGTCACTGAATGTATACATTTGGTGACGATTTTTAGAAATCGTCACCAAATGATTGACAATTTTATAAATTATTAAACTATCATTTTTATAATCTATCATAATTAAAATATGTTTTATTGGAGATTTGTTTTGAATGTTTACAACCTATTGTTAAAAAAACTCACAACTAAATTTTAAGTGTTAAAAAGGTAGTATTAATTAATCATTAGTATTTACTAACATTGAAAAAATTAGTTATAAAAATTTTAAATAATTTTATCATTATAGAAATATGATATATAGAGTAGTGCGAACTTTGGATGAGAAGTTACCTAATTCATACACTCATAAAACTAGAACAATAACAATCCACATTTAATAGTACGTAACTTGACCCTTAAGTAGTTGATATGTTATTTGACAAATTATTACAGATACAACAATAAATAAACTTTAAAGTTGAGTTTAGTTGATTGACTCACTAACTGATAATGATTAATTATTTATTTAGATTCCAAGTAACATGAGTGTCGAAAAAGGTAAATGAGTCCCCGATATCTGGATTCCCCAGAAGGGACCTTGCACGATAAAATGCACCAATTGGAACAATAACAGTTGTTCCCTCAAGTGTAGGGTTTTTCACACGTCTTGCAGCAACTTTTTTTCTATAGCTAAATTTATAGAGGATGCAGTGAATAAGTCGGTAGATTTAGTACCTAAACCACAATCAGTGTAGAAGTTAGATATTGTCATATTAGTAAACCATTAAATGAACTAAAATTAGAGTGACATGCATATGTGCATGAGCAGCCGAAGTATTTGGAATTGACAAATTTTCTAAATCAACCGATTTCCCTAATCCTTTTTGGACTATTGTGACATCACTGCCACCTCCATGGCTATACATGTCATATTCGAGACTCAAGGAAGCTTAAAACAACATGTAGTATAAACTATCAAATGTGAATATATATAATAGTTCATAAAAGGAAATGAGAAGTACATAATAAGGAAAGTGACGCTGTTCAAATGATACTAAACACCTTGAAGCAGAAGATCGGCCATGGAAGGCAAATGATGATTAGTATATAATACATTATTGGTTTTCTTAGTAGGGACAATTTTGCCACATTCCTCCCAACAGAATGAATTAGGGCCATCTGGAACTAGTCTCCATGTCAACATTCCTTCATTAATAATGTTAAGAGGTAAATTCTATAAATGTCAATTTAGAATAAAACGATGATATGTTTAATTTCAATTTCGATGACAACTGAAATTAGTCCAGTTTAGCACTTATACATCTTCAATGTGCCTAATGATATGAAAGTCACCCTTGCTAAATTTTCAAAAATTTATTATACAATTTGTAGCTAATGCAAAATTTAGGATTTAAAGTAGAATAGACATGACTATGTTCTTCATGTACATACATATAGTATTATCTATATATCTCTATATTACTATTAACGGAAATGCAAAAAAGTAAAATACTCTTGAAGTAATTTCAAGAGTATACAGAAACAAAGCTTTCGTGAGATTAAACGTTAAACGTTGGTCGCAAGATAGACATAAAAAACATAACAATGATAGATAGTAAGTGGTGGCAGGAGGTATATGGTGAAAATAAACTATAAAATTTTATAAGTATTGATAGGATAAAAGATCGCTACTTTTCAACAGTCCTAATTATCGAAATTGATTAGATTTAAATTCAAAATCATATATGAAAATGGAGTGGATAACACTGTTAATGGATTTTCTAGAGTATATCACTTTTCAAATGAAAATTATTACAGAAATTTCATCGAACACCTTACAGATGTGACAAACTCATCCTAAGATTGAAATGCAAATCATATGTTTTCCCTTCCATCACTAACATTAACAAATCCTATGCTACTTCCATTCACAAACAGCCTAAAACCATACAGTGAAATCATATATAATCACCCATTCAAAACTGATCATAACACCTTTAAAACACGTGAAAGCCCAAAGTCATAAATGCCAAGCAAGATGCATTCAAATAAGTTCCTCAGTAGGCAAAATCCATAAACCACTCTGGAAGGATAAAAATCACAACTTTTCTATTTAACAATGCTAAAATACTTGTTTTCTTTCTCCCACTATCTTGAGAGGCAAATGCAAACATCATAAGCAAATAGGAGAAAATTGATTGAAGAAACTCTAAAACTTGTGAAAAACCAAGATTGATAAACAAAGAGGCGATCTAGTCAACAAAAGATGTAGAATTGAAGACCGCAACTCTAAATACAACAGATAGTGAAAAATAAGTGACAGGATTATAGACTATGTTTTGATATAGTCAATGACTTTGATACGTGGGTAAGACGTCAGAGATCACTCGCTCTGGGAAGACTTGACGAAGACTACAGAGGAAGAACTGAGTTCCAAATAAAGGTAAAGCTTTTTTAAGAACAATAAAGAAGAAAATGTTTGGGTTTTGGCGATGTTTTCTACAATTCATAGTAAATTTATACTTTTGGACGATGATTTAACATATTGGTAGCAAAATGTTGTACATTATATGACGTTATAGGTGTTTCGTAGCTAAAGCTTGGCATTTTTGCGACGAATATTAGATTCGTCGCAAAATGTGGGAGATCATAATAATATAACTACATCATTTTCTGTGTAGTTCCAAAAATATTGGCGACGGAATTAATCATAGGTAAATGTTTTGCAATTTACGACGAATCTTGGTTTAATCGCTGAATATTGCAATGGTAAAATAAATTTTAGGTGGGACGACGTAAATCCAAGCCGCAACCTTCCCCCTCCCTCTTGTTTCTACATTTTCTCTCAACTGAATACTCTCCCTTCTTTCTTCAATCTTCCTGATTAATTGTTCTTCTCGATTTTGTGCTCTTCTCTTCCCCCATCTATCATCTCATGCAGTTGAGCTCAACTTGGTAAGTTTTCTTTCATTTGTTGTGGGTTCGTTTTTTAATGTCTTTGTTGGGCCCCGATCCCCTTCTTACTAGTAAGCATGTGTTTAGTTTATGTTGAGGTTTAATTTGATTAAATTGTTGCAGTTAGGTATTAATTATAATGTCTTTGGGTATAGAAAAAATTTTTTTTAAAGATTGATGGATTAAAAGGAGAAATTGAGATTAAATTAGAAAGTATATGGTGTTAGTTAAAATTGGAAGAACATGATCTTGTAGGGTTAAATTTGAAAGAACACTTAAGTTCTTAGAAGTTAAGTCTTATAAGGAGGGGCAATCGGGTCTTTTTAACTTCTTGTAAGTGAAAGAATGAAAGAAGACTAGAGATTGTCGTGAGTGGAAGGAAAGAAGAACAAAATTTTTACAAGATAAAGAGAGAGTGTGTTTAGGTGGAGAGAAGAAAAGAAGAAGTGAAGAAGAAAAGTTAGGGTTCACCTCTCATTGCCTTAGGAAAGGTGTTTTTGAGAGTTTATCAAGAAGGAAAGGGAAGAGGAAGGTTTAATCTTCCATTGGTGACAAGAAGCAAAATTTGTGGGTGAAGTTTAAGGTGAGTCATTTTCGGATTTTTGATGGTTTTAGGTTCAAATGGCTTAGGGAAAAGAATGGGTATGGTTGTTCTAAGATTAATTTCATGCTTGTATTTCCTTAGGTTTTCTAATTTTGAATTTCTTGTAAGTTGGGATTTTTGTGTCTTGAAGAGGAACAAGTGAGGCAAGAGGAGCTAGTGGAAGGGCCATTTGATCAAGCATAATGTAAAGGATTTTAAGGTGGGTGACATTTTAATAATTGAGTATTAAGCTAATAAATGTTGCCTTCAATAAATGCACTAAATGCTTTCCTATGATTTTGAAATTTTGCATTTATTACTTTTATGATGGTTTGAACTTGTTTTCATGTTTCTTATGTGTATAAATGAATGTTCGAAAGGTTTGCATACTTTGTTGCCAAGTGAAAAAGAATACATGTAAAAATCATGTTTTTCGAAAAAAGGGCCATTTTGGCCGATTATGTGAAATAAGTGAAATACATGCTTATATGGGTTTGTGGTGGTCCCTTAAGAGTCAAGTGCACTTGTCTACCTATAGGCTTCCCCCGCCTGCCCGCTAGTGGCATGGAGCTCCTCACGGACTCCCATAAGTTCACGGCTACACATGACTGCATCGTGGGAATGTGTAGTACGTTCTATTTTGGATCCACCCAAACCACTTTTGATGTGATTATGTGATTTTTGAAATGTGATTCTTTGAATGTGTTCATTATGTAAATTTTGTGATTTGCTTGATGAGTCAAAAGTTTTGGAAATGAGATGTGCATAATTTGATAAATTGCATTGAAATGAAAAATGAAAGGATTTTTGCTTGTTCTTAATTATTAATATGTTACCCACGAGCAGTCGAGCTCACCCCCATTTTTCGTTTCCATCCACAGGCGATGAACAAGAACATGAGTAACCATACCGGGTTAAGGCATCTCTCCCATTTATTTTGTTTTTGAAGTTGTATTTTGATAACAAAACTTTAGTTGCATTTTTTTATTTAGCAAAGCTACTTTCATGTAGTTTCTTTGTTTTTGAGACTTTATGTATTGGGCTAAGAAAATGCCCCCTAAAGC
>JAOQML010136932.1:0-46501 GCA_027568935.1 Erythroxylum urbanii | reverse complement strand
CCTAAAGAAGAAACTAAATAAAAGGAAACAAATCAATCCCTAAAAGGAAACAAAATAAACTTATGAAGGTGTTGACTGAATGACCTTCTTTCAAGGAAAACAAAATGGAAACTAATTAAAACATGATCTAAACATATTGGACCTTTTAGATCACGTCCTTCTCCTTATTTTTAAGTGGCACATGGTTATCACATGATATTTTAAGTGAATTCTCCCAATTGGACTTTATGTGGACCTTTGGACACTTCATGTTGGGCTTTAGGAGTAAGACAATGCCTCTTAGGCCTTTATGAGATGAAATCTAACTCAATAACATGAGTTCTATCTCTTGAAGGTCTTGGATCAAACAATTCAATGCTTGCCTCATTGCTTTGGCCCTAACTCTTGTCATTGGGCCTCCAACATCTTGTAATGGATCTTTAAAAACATTAGACTTGAATGTTAGGCCTTTGATATGGGAATTTCGTTCAGCCCCTTGCCTTGCACATTCAGACTTCAAATCTAATCCAATTTTAGCTCCTAAGCCTCCTTTTGCAAGCTCATGTCCATGCAAGTCATATCCTAGGCTTCCTTAAGGCAGATCACACCATGTATGCTTCTCTTCTTGTCTTTCACATGCCCATGGTTCTCCATCAACTTATCAAGGGAGTGATCAATTTTTTTGGCGTCTTAAGATTGGGCTTTTAAGGACTTAGCTTCCTTAAGGTTTTAATATGATTATTCAACTTGTTTTCCAGAATTCTAGGCACGTATAACAAATGGATCAAGAGTTCCTAAGGCTAGTTGGCTAGTGGGTTCGTATCATTTGGTTCAGAGACTTTAGTAGAAATTAGTTTTCTATCCTTTCATTATCATTATTTGGTGTTTGTTTCCTTAGTCCTTTGTTGGAATCCTTATTGATTTGCAATTTTAGTTCATTCTTTTATCTAAGTTCAATTTTGGATTCATTGAAATTTTATTCTTGCTTTGTTTTTAAAGTTTCATTTTGTTCTTTTCATTTTGAGTCAGTTTCATTCTCATTAAAAAAGGAGAAAAAAGGAAACTACATTTGACCCAAAAAAAAGGAAAAGAAAAGAGACGTTGTGAACTATTTTGTGTATCTTGCATCTGATTGGAGTTATTCTATTAGGATTGAAATCTGATTCATTTTTGTAATCAAGGAATCATATTCTAAGACAATTATCCATAAGATATTTCCTTTCCTTTTCTTAGTATGGTTAATTGATTCCAGATCATTTATCCAATTCTTGAATAATTTTGTGCTCCTCACTTTGTTAGACAATTCATGCATGAGGGAGCAATTACAAGTTGTTAACTTCTCTTTATGTTCTAATACATTCTTTTACATGTCTTTTGCTTCCTATTGAAGTTATCTTGTGTTTGTGTTTAATCCTTAATTATTATTTTCTTTGTGTTTACCATTTCCTCAACTAAGTTTTTAAAGTTCTTATTTTTAAGATTTGCCATCATCTAACCGATTACTCCTCTTTAACAAATCTTGATTCTCTTATAAACATAAAAGGGGGCTAGCTTGAGTGAAAAAAAAAAGAGGCAAGAGTGGGACTTACATTATAAAGTGAAAAGCCAAAAATAAAGTGAAACATGAGTGGGACTTACATTATTTCAATTGTAAACAAATGAGTGAGTATGCGAGGATCCTATTTTGTTTTGCTACTAAGCTTTTCTTATAGGTTATAAACATGAGTAGTGAAGGAGAACAATACGAAATTGACATGAAATTGTTCATGAAGGTTGTCAATGAACAATTTAAGAAGTTGAGCACTAGGTTGGATGATTTACAATCTTCATCAGTTTCTAAGTCCACTATAAGGCACTTTTTTTTGGAGGAAGAGGAAGATGAATTAGAGTATGAAGATTGGATACTTTAGAAGAGGCAAGAAGGTTGGTTCCAAAAGGAATATCAATTTGGGCATCATAAAGATGAAGATTCCAGCCTTTCAGTGGAAGAATGATCTCTAGCTCTATTTAAAGTGGGAAAGAAATTTTGAGCACATATTTGAATGTCATAACTTCTACAAAGAAAGTGAAACTTACAGTTCTTAAATTCATAGATTATGAAAGTATTTGCTAGGACTAATTAGTGATAAATAGAAGGAGGAATGGTGAGATACCAATTCAGTCATGGGAATAAATGAAGATGGTAATGCGTAAGAGATTTATACCTAGTCATTACTATAGAGATTTGCATAGAAAGTTGCAAGGGCTGGTTTAAGGGTCCAAGAGTGTAGAAGAAAATTTCAAAGAGACGGAGGTGGCCATGATTAGAGCAAACATAGAGGAGGATTGAGAGGCAACAATAGCTCAATTAATAGGTGCTTTAAATAAGGAGATTGTCGATGTAGTCGACATACAACACTATGTGGAGACGGAAAAATTGTTATATAAAGCCATTAAGGTTAAGAAACTGATGAGAACCAAGGAACCAACAATTAATAAAGACTCTTTGCACATTCTCGATGGTCCAATTACAAGGTCAAGGGCTAAGAAGATGAAGGAAGCACTTAATGGGCTGATTCAAGCTATTTGCACCAAACAAGTTATTTTGGGCCAAAAGAGAAGCCTTGAGGGTGCAATATACAACCTAAGTGTTATTAATGAGGACTAAGTACTCAGTGGGCATATATTAGAGTCAGTTGGATCTTAAATGGGCTGATTAGCCACTAAGGTTGGGTATTACGAATTTTGGGCTAATGGGCATACCAAACATACTTGTTCTCACTTCTTTTGTTAGGTTTAGACCTAAGGCATATAAATATGCATCTTATGTATTTAGAAACAACTTTTGACATTTTTTTTATGAGAATTGAGAGAAACTTCTCTTGGGTTCTTCATTGAAATGCATAACTTATCAAGATTGATTCAATCTTATGGTGTTCAAACTTGACTTATCACTCCCTCTTCTCATTTATTATGGAGTGTGGCATCCATATCCTTCTTTATTATCCTTTGTTTGTGTTTGTTGTGACCTGATTTTGCTTTCTTGGATGTAGACTCTGTCTTGCTTTGTGGCTGTCCAGATTTAGTCATTTTGGCGTTTGCCTCAGTTGGTATCAAAGCTTTGGCCTCTAAATTAGGTTGGATTCATTCTTTTCTTCTTATCTATTAAAAAAACGATTTTGTAGATTGTATTCTTATTCTTTTGTATCTTTTCGTTTTTCCATTGTTAGTTCTTTATTTTCTATTCAGATTAATTTTTTTGGGTAGATTCTGCATATTAAGTTCTTGTTCTTTTGTGTGTTTTCATTTTCCCATTGTTAGTTCTTTATTTTCTATTCGGATTCATTTTTTCTTGACAGATTCTACAAATTGTGTTCTTGTTCTTTTGTGTCTTTTCTTTTTTCCCATTGTTAGTTCTGCACTTTCTGGTCAGATTCATTTTCTGAGCAGATTCTCCATTTGTGTTCTTTGTTTGTTTGTGACTCTTCATATCCTTAAGTGTTGATATGTGCTCTAGCTCATTCCAACATCTGATTGTTGTGTTCAAATTTTTGGGTAACATTGTGCAGATTCCTACTCAAGTTATTATATTCTGATTTGCATAAAAAAAGAAAAGAAAGAAAGAAAGAAAGAAAGGTGCAATTCAGAATCTGGTCAGCCTTGTTAAAACTTAAACATTTGATCACTAGTTGATCAGATTATCTTTCTGTGTTTCTTGTTACAAATGTAGCTAGACTAGTTCTTTTGTTTCTTGAGCACAATAGTCACTATCTTATCAAGTGAACACCTGTTGGTTTGTCATTCCTACTGTGTTTTCTAAGTTCTTATCAATCATTCTAAATTTTCCGATTTCTTACGTTCTTATGAGTTTGTCCCTTCAGGTTAAATTATCTTGGTTTTGTTTGTTTAGTTCTTTAAAGAGCCTCAAGAGCAAGTTTGAGTAGTAAAAGGCAGGAGGGTGAGCTCATTATAACAAAAGCAAATTTAAGAGAGAAAATAAGAGTGTTGAGTGACACTACTTTGAGGGAAACACATGAGGGAGTGTTAGTAAGGTATTTTCTAATTTTTTTTGCAGATTTACAAACATGACATCTAAGGATAAGTGTGTTCTTAGTGGAGACAATAGTGACAACTTTATGCCCAAAGCAATGCAACAACAGTTTAAGCGCATTACCATCATGTTTGGAGAGATAAGGGATAGAATGGATAGACAAGATGCTGAAATTGCAGATTTGCATAGAGGGAGAGTTCATGATGTTCCTAATGCTAGAAGGTGAGAGAGGCATGATGACAATGAGTCTTATGATAATAATAGAGGGGATGATGTTGATTTTGATGATGGTGACTTATTAGATAGATTTAACAATAATAGATGTGGAAGGAGATTCGGTGGAAGACATGATGCATATGGCCATGACTTGGGAAGCATCAAGATGAACATTCGATCATTTCAAGGGAAGAATGATCTTGAAGCTTATTTAGAGTGGGAAAAGAAAGTGGAGTTAGTCTTTGATTGTCATAACTATTCCGAAGAGAAGAAAGTAAAGCTATCAGCTGTTGAATTCACTGACTATGCAATTATTTGGTGGGATCAGATTGTTTTAGCTAGAAGAAGAAATCGTGAGAAAGCAATTCATACATGAGTAGAAATGGAGACTATCATGAGAAAGAGCTTCATTCCCAATCATTAGTATAGGGAATCGTATCAAAAATTGTAAGGACTCATTCAAGGAAGCAAAAGTGTTAAAGATTATCATAAAGAGATGGAGGTTACCAGGACTAGAGCAAATGTTGAGGAGGATAGAGAGGTAACCATGGCACAATTTTTACATGGACTGAACAGGGACATAGCTAATGTTGTTGAGTTGCAGCATTATGTGGAGCTTGAGGACATCGTTCATATGGCCATGAAGGTGGAGAAGCAACTTAAAAGAAAGGGGTCCATATGAGTTGGGTAGAATTAGAGTGCTAGTTCCCCTTGGAAATCAAAGTGGAATAAAAAGGAGGAGAAGGCGACTATAATTCCAAGAGTGATAACGAGCCTAAATTTAAGTCTTCCAAGAGCAAGGATGTGAGCTCTACCAATTAGAAAGGTAATTTTGATTTCCAAACTCTAAATAAAGATATCAAGTGTCTTAAGTGGTAGGAGGCATATCACATCATAGTGTCCAAATCAACGTACCATGATCTTGAAAGAAAATGGAGACACTGAGTCCGAGAGTGAACCTGATGATGAATTACCACCAAATGATGATGAGAGTGACGAAGAACAATATCCAGTGGTGGGAGAGGCCTTAGTCACAAGGCGAGCATTACATATGCAAGAGAAGAAGGAAGATGATGTGCAATGCGAGAACATCTTTCACACTCGATGTCATATTCAAAAGGAAAGGTGTGTAGCATGATCATAGATGGAGGGAGTTGCACTAATGTAGCTAGTGAAATGATGGTATCAAAACTGAATTTGCTTTCCACCAAGCATCTTAGACCATATACTCTTCAATGGTTGAATGATAGTGGATGAAGGTGGACAAATAGGTTTTGGTTTGATTTTGTATTGGCAAATATCATGATGAGGTTTTGTAAGATGTGGTGCCGATGCAAGCCTGTCATATTCTTTTGGGTAGACCTTGGCAGTTTGATCGACATGTGATGCATGATGAGTTCAAAAATTAGTATTCTTTTTCCATGAATGGCAAATCAATCACTCTTGTACCATTAACAACTCAACAAGTATATGAGGATCAGATGAGAATTAAAAATGAGAGTGTAAAGAAAAGAGACTGTGAAATTGAGTGTAGTGGAAAGAAAGGAGTGCAAGAGAGTGCAAAGAGAGAAAATGCCAAAACAACAAGGAAAAGGCAACAAGTGAGCGTAAAAGAGAAAGAGAGAAAAACAAGAGAGTTTCTTTCCAAAAGAAAGTGATGTTAAGAGAGCTTTTTATTCTAAACAGCCTATGTTTGTACTGTTGTAAAAAGAGGCATTGATCAACACCAATGACATTAACTCTTCTTTGCCAAGTGTTATTGTTTCTCTTTTGTAAGATTTTGACAATGTGTTCATCAAGGAAGATCCAAGTGGTTTGCCACCAATTTGGGTATAGAACACGAAATTGATTTTATCCCTACTGCTTCAATTCCAAATCGACAAGCCTATAAAAGTAATCCTGAGGAAACAAAAGAACTTCAACAGCAAGTGGATGAACTCATGGCTAAAGGATATATGAGGGAAAGCATGAGTCTATGTGTTGTTCCAGTGTTACTTGTGCCTAAAAAGGATAGGACATTAAGGATGTGTGTTGATTGCCTAGCCATCAACAAAATCACTGTAAAGTATAGACATCTCATTCCTAGATTAGATGATATGCTTGATGAATTGTGTGGTTCTTGTGTGTTTTCTAAAATTGATTTGAAGAGTGGATATCATCAAATCAGAATGCGTAAGGGAGATGAGTGGAAAATAGCGTTCAAAACAAAATATGGATTATATGAGTGGTTAGTTATGCCATTTGGTTTAACTAATGCACCTAACACATTTATGAGCTTAATGAATCATGTTTTACATGCTTTCATTGGCAGATTTGTGGTTGTTTATTTTGATGACATTTTGATTTATAGAAAAAGCTTAGATGAGCAATTTTGATAATTTGAGAAGTGATTTAAGTGTTTTGCATGAACAACAGTTGTATGCTAACTTTAGAAAGTGTTCCTTTTGCATATACCAAATTATGTTTCTTGGTTATGTTGTCAGTGCTAAGGGAATTTCAGTTGAAGAGGAAAAGGTTAGAGCTATTCGTGATTGGCCCACACCTAAGACAATTACTTATGTGGGTACCTTTCATGGTTTGGCTAGCTTTTATAGGAGGATTGTTAAGGAATTCATCAATACCATAGCCACACCATTGAATGAAATTGTGAAAAAGAATGTTGGTTTTAAGTGGGGCGGTGAGTAAGAAAATACATTTAATTTTATTAAGGATAGGTTGACTTCTGCACCATTGCTTGCTTTACCTAACTTTGTTAAAACTTTTAAGATTGAGTGTGATGCTTTAGGTATTGGCATTGGAGCTATTTTGATGCAGGAATGACGTCTAATTGCATTATTTAGTGAGAAGTTGAGTGGAGCAACCCCTTAACTACCCAACTTATGATAAGGAGATGTATGCATTGCTTCGAGCTTTGCAAACGTGGCAACATTACCTATGGCCCAAAGAATTTGTCATACAAACTAATCACAAATCCTTGAAGCATTTGAAAGGATAAGGAAAGCTGCATAAGAGGCATACCAAGAGGATGGAATTCATTGAAACCTTCCCCTATGTGATCAAGTATAAGCAAGGTAAAGAGAATGTGGTTGCTGATGTATTACCTCGAAGGTATTCTCTTATCTCTACTTTAAGTGCCAAATTACTAGGATTTGAGTATATCAAAGACTTATATTCTAATGATCCTGATTTTGCTAATATTTATGGGGCTTATGAGAAAGTTGCATTTGGAAAGTTTTATAGGCATGATAGGTATTTAGTTCAAGAGAACAGATTGTGTATGCCTATGTGCTCTTTGAGGGAGTTAGGTGTGAGGGAAGCTCATAGTGGTGGATTGATGGGTCATTTGGTGTGAGGAAAACTTTAGATGTCTTGCATGAACATTTCTTTTGGCCACAAATAAAACGTGATGTTCAGCAAATTTGTGAGAAGTACATAACTTGTAGACAAGCCAAGTTTAAGATCTTACCTCATGGATTGTACACCCCTTTACCCATACCTAGTGAACCATGGGTTGATATCTCTATAGACTTTGTATTTGAGACTGCCTAGGTCAAAACAAGGTAGTGATTCGATATTTGTTATTGTTGACAGGTTTTGTAAGATGGCGCATTTCATTGCTTGTCATAAAACTAATGGTGCCAACAATGTTGCTGATTGTTCTTTAAGGAAGTAATTCGTTTGCATGGTATGCCAAAAAGCATAGTTTATGATCGTGATGCAAAGTTTTTGAGCTACTTTTGGAAGACATTGTGGGGTAAGTTGGGAACCAAGCTTCTTTTTGCAACTACTTGTCATCCACAAATAGATGGGCAAACAAAGGTAGTAAACCAAACTTTGTCTACTTTGTTGCATTCTATTATTCAAAAGAATTTGAAGAATTGGGAAGAGTGTTTGCAACATTTTGAATTTGCTTACAATCGAAGTGTGCATTATACTACTAATCTTTCACCTTTTGAGATTATGTATGGCTTTAATCCTTTGGATTTGTCACCTTTTCCAATTGATGAGAGAGTTAGCTTCGATGGAAAAAAGAAGGCTGAAATGGTTAAACAAATCCATTAAAAGGTGAGGCAATAAATTGAAAAGCGATCTGAACAATATGCTACTCAAGCAAACAAAGGGCATAAGAAAGTTATGTTTGAACCAGGAGATTGGGTTTGGGTGCATATGCACAAGGAGAGGTTTCCAACTCAAAGGCATACCAAGTTGCATTCTCAAGGAGATGCTTCGTTCCAAGTTGTTGCGAGAATTAATGATAATGCCTAAAATTGGATCTCCTAGGTGAGTACCATGTTAGTGCTACATTTAATGTTTCTGACCTTTCTCCCTTTGATGCAGGTGAAGATTTGAAGATGAATCCTTTTGAGGAAAGGCAGGAAGATGAGAACCAAGGAGCCAATATACGGACAGTTATTAAAGACCCTTTGCACATTCTAGATGGTCCAATTACAACGTCAAGGGCTAAGAAGATGAAGTAAGCACTTAATAGGCTGATTTAAGATATTTGAACCAAACAAGTTATTTTAGACCAAAAGAGAAGCCTTGAAGGTGGAACATATAGCCCAAGTATTATTAATGTGGTCCAACTACTTAGTGGGCGTATATTAGAGTTAGCTGGATCTTAAATAGGCTTATTAGCCCACTAAGGTTAGGTAGTACGAATTTTGGGCTAGTGAGTATACCAAACGGACTTGTTCTCACTTTTTTGTTAGGTTTAGACCTAGGGCATATAAATATGCATCTTATGTATTCAGAAACAACTTTTAACATCTTTTTATAAGAATTTAGAGAAACTTCTCTTGAGTTCTTAATTGAACTGGAGAATTTATCAAGATTGATTCGATCTTGTGGCATTCAAACTTGACTTATCACTCCCTCTTCTCATCCATATCCTTCCTTTTTATCCTTTTTTTGTGTTTGTTGTGACCTGATTTAGCTTTCATGGAGGTGGAATTTGTCTTGCTTTGTGGCTGTCCAGATTTTGTCATTTTGGGGTTTGCATCAGAAACAACAAACATAAAAAAAATAAGGTCTAACTTATAGCTCTTCTTGGAAGTCAACTGGGAAAGATAAAGACACCAACTTAGCTTTGAAATCAAAGGAGATGCAAAGCCAAAGGACTTGGTTGCTACTTCTAAAGTTAACACTGAAACTAAATCTTCTTCTAAATATTATGATATTAAGTGCTTTAGGTGTCAAAGGCTTGGATATATTGCTTATCAATGTCGAACAAAAGGGCTACGATCGTGTTGGAGAATGGTGATGCAGAGAGTGTTAGTTCAAGTGATGATGAAATGACACCATTGGAGAACTGTTCTAATGTTGACATTGAAGAACCCACGCATAGAGATATGTTGGTCGTAAGGTTTTAACTAAATATTCAATCCAAGGATGAAAATGAAGGGTAGCAACATGAGCATATTTTCCATACTTGATGCCACATTAAAAACAAGGTCTGTAGCATGATTTTTGATAATGGCAGCTATACTAATGTTGCTAGTACTTTGTTAGTAGATGAGCTGAATTTGGATACCTTCAAGCATCCTAAACCATATAAGTTCCAATGGTTGAATGAATGTGGAGAAATTAAGGTAGCTAAGCAAGTTTTAGTATCTTTTTCTGTTAGTAAATATAGAGATGAAGTTCTTTGTGATGTGGCACCAATGCATGTTGGACACATTTTATTAAGTCGTCTATGGCAATTTGACAGGAAGTTTAGACATTATGGGCACACGAACTATTATTCTTTTGTACTTACTAATCGAACCATTATAATGTCCCCTTTTGAACCTTTGCATGTTTATAAGGATCAAATTAGGATAAACAAGCGAGTATAAAATAAAAGAAAATGAGATTAATAAGTAAGAGGGAAAAAAGAAAGGAAAATAGCAAATGAGAGAAAAGAAAGAGGATGAGGCCGAGAGGAAACATCAAAAGAGAAGTATTCAACAAAGAGAAAAAAGTAAGAAAGTAGATGTAATTGATGGAAAAAGTGAGGTTAAGGCTACTATTCCTACCGACCTACTTATAAAGCCAATCTCGAGGAAATAAGGGATATATGATGACAAGTTGATGACCTGGTGCAAAAGGGACTTATGCAAGAGGGTCTTAGCCTATGCTCGATTCCTATGATCTTAGTTTCAAAGAAAGATCGAACATGGCACATGTTTGTAGATTGTCTAGCCACAAACAAAATAACAGTTAAGTATAGACGTCCTATTCCTCGATTAGATGATATGCTTTGTGAATTACTGGCTTAGGCTTGTTTTCTAAGATTGATTTAAAGAATTGCTACTATCAAATTCGCATAAAAGAAGGAGATGAATGGAAAATAGCTTTGAAAACTAAATATGGATTGTATGAGTGATTAGTAATGCCAAAGTTTAACTAATGCACCTAGCACTTTCATGAGACTTATGAATCATGCCTTGCGTGCTTTCATTTGAAAATTTTTGGTAGTTTACTTTGATGATATTTTAGTTTACAGAAAGAATTTAAATGATCATATGAAACACTTGCATGCTATCTTTATTGTATTAAGAGAGAAATAATTGTATGCTAATCTTTAAAAGTGTACATTTTGCATGGAATTTATTGTATTTCATAGATTTATTGTTAGTTCATAGGGTGTTAGTATTGATGAAAAGAAGGTAAAGGTGATAAGGGATGGGCCTTCACCTAAGAATATGAATGAGCACTACTTATGGAGAAGGGAATTCATAGGATGGCCCTTCACCTAAAAATGTGAATGAGCACTACTTATGGCCAAGGGAATTCATCATTCAAGGGAATTCATCATTCATTCTAATCATGAGAGTTTAAAGTTCTTGAAATCCCAAGGTAAGCTCAATAAAAGGCATGCCAAGTGGCTGGAGTTCATAGAAACTCTTCCTTATGTCATCAAGTGCAAGCATGGAAAGGAGAACGTTGTGGTTGATGCATTATCTAGAAGGTATGCATTACTTACTTCGCTGCAAATTAAACTACTTGGTTTTGAATTATTTAAAGAATTGTATGCAAATGATTCTTATTTTGGTCAAGTGTGGGATGCTTGTTGTAAGTGTGTGTTTGGTGACTTTTATAGGTAAAAAGGATTTCTATTTAAAAAAGACAAATCTTATGTGCCTACTGGTTCTATTCGTGAGTTACTTGTTAGGGAAACTCATGGGGACAGTTTGATGGGGCATTTTGGTGACCAAGAAACTTTGGATATATTTTAAGAACCTTTTTATTGGCATCAAATGAAACATGATGTGCAATTTATTTGTGATAAGTTATAACATATAAGCAAGCAAATTCTAAAATAAAATCGCATCAATTATATACCTATTTACTTATGCCTACTCAACCTTTGATTGATATTTTCACAGATTTTGTCATAGGTTTACCAAGGTCTCAAGGTAGTAAGGGCAGTGTATTTATTATTTTTGATTAGTTTAGCAAAATGACTCATTTTATTGCATGTTCTAAAACCAATGATGTAACACATATTGCCAATTTGTTCTTTAAAGAGGTTGTCGGATTGCATGGTAAACCCAAAACAATTGTTAGTGATAGAGATGTTAAGTTCTTAAGTCTTTGGCATACTTTATGGACTAAGTTAGGAAATAAACTCTTGTTTTCTCCTGTCTCACATCCCCAAACAAATAGGCAAATTGAAGTAATTAATAGGACACTCACTACTTTATTATGCTATCATACATAAGAACTTAAAATGATGGGAAAAATGTTTGCCACATATTGAACTTGCATGCAACAGGTCTGTTCATTCTACTACTTCTTTTTCACCTTTTGAAGTTGCATATGGCTTTAATCCTTTAACTCCTTTGGATATTTTACTGTTGCCTACTAATGAACATGCTAATCTTAATGGAAAGAAAAAGGAAGATTTGTGAAGGATTTACATGCCAAGGTTTGAGCTAAAATTGAAAGGGAAAATGAACAATATGCAAGACAAGCTAATAAAGGGAGTATAAAAGTTGTTTTTGAACATGGAGATTGGGTGTAGCTGCACATGAGGAAGGAACAATCTCCCAAACAAAGGAAGTCCAAATTGTAGCCTACAGGAGATGGATCTTTTCAATTCTTAGAGAGAATCAATGACAACACGTACAAACTCGATTTTCCAAGCAACTATAGTAATGTGTGCTACTTTTAATGTTAATGATTTATCTTTGTTTGATGTAGGTGATTTGAGGACGAATCCTTTCGAGGAGGAGTGGAATGATGGGGATCAAGATACTGAATGAATGGCTCAGGATGATGTTAGCAAATTTTCCTAAGACCCATTACAAGGAATTGGAGGTCCAATAACTAGAGCAAGAACAAAACAAATGAAAGAAGCTTTGCAAGGATTAATCATAGAGATGCAAGAAAAGGAGGCTGTTCTTAAAGATGCTAAGGCATTACCAAGATTAATTACTTATCAACATGCACAAGATGTTGGAAAACACTTAGTACATCGCAAAAAAAGCTTGGAATCCAAGATACAAGGCAAATCATCACACATGGGTTTAAAGGAAGCCCAATCTACATAATTAGGATGCAATAAGCAAGTGGGTTGGTTTTGTTGATTTAATTAAGCCCAAATTTACCTTTTTATGTGAATAAGGCCTTATTAAGACTTATTCCTTAATAATTTTGGCCATATCTAGATAAATCAGATTGTTTCCTTTGTTATGGAGGTACCCACATTCAAGGTTGATTTGTATCCTAAAATTAAGGATTTCCTTTCTTATTTAGGTCTTTCCTACCTAGGTAGGAACTAAGAATAGGTAAGAATAAAGGATTAGGATATTATGATTCCTGTTTAAAAGGCCATCTGATGTATTGTGGGATTATCATTATTATCAAAAAATTAAGGAATTTTCAAGCAAGTGCTGCTTGTTCTTCCTATTCTTTGTGGAATACAAATCTGACTTATCAAGGAAGTGATCAACCTTTGTGGCATCTTAAGATTGGGGTTTTAAGGGATTAGCTTCCTTAAGGTTCTAATGTGATCAGTCAACTTGTTTTCTAGAATTTTGGGCATAGATAACAAATGGATCAAGAGTTCCTAAGGCAAGTCAGCTAATGGGTTCGTATCAACCCCTTAACTTTACTAACTTAAGCATCCAAGTGTGTCATTTGAGAAAACCCCAAATTGTTAGTACTTCTTTTTTATAATCTACTGAATCAAGATCAACCTAATAGACATATCACAAATTCACTCTATATCATTAAGTGACTATAGCATCTTTTCTAATGTTTGGACTATAATAATATGAACTTTTGTTAGTGTGTCTTAAGTTGCTCAAAAGATGTTCAGATATGTAAAGTAATTAATAATATGCAATGTTTGGTAGCTTTTACTATATTTTTGGAAATTAATAATTCATTCCAAAATTGAACAGAGATTACAAGCACTCCTTACTAATAGGAATTCTAGAGCTATTCCTATAGTCTAACATGGTTCATACGATTTTAATAGCCATGTTTGTTTAACAAGTTTTCCATTACAAACAAAGGATAACAACACAGACCATGTGAGCTGCTATTTTTAACTAACCTATTTCTATCGGTGCTTAAATCGAGTTACTAAGAGAGTCAATAAAGAGACCATATGGAAGCTAATATGGGGCTACATATTCCTTGAATCTAATTTACCAAAAGTTGCTAATCAAAAACTAAAAAACAACAACAAAACATTACTGACATGATTTGGGCTTTATAATTAAGTTATAGCCCAATTATAATAAAACATGCTTACTAATATCAAAAACGAACTAAAGCCCTTAAATACATCTTAATTATGCAAATTAGGCTTCATTTAACTCAAACAAGCGAACTAGGTTATTAGACATTCTCTAAGCCTTATTCTTCATATATTAAGCTTGTTCTATCTTTAACACGTAGAAATATGATTAATCTTGGTAATGCATCTAATTAATCTTGAACAGCCTTCTTTTCATGCATCTCCATGATTAATCCTTAAAAAGCTATATTCATGCATTTGGCCTTTGCCCTAGTCATTAGACCTCTAATTCTTTTCAAAGGATCATAAGAATGGTTGAAAATAGGTTTTAAAGCACCCTGATCTCCATCAAACAATGAAATTTAATAGAAGGAAAACAAATATAGGACAATGTATTAATAGCTCAAGAACTCTTCAAAAGATATATAGCGAAGAATTTTCCTTAAATCTATGTGATAAGAAACTTACCTATAAAGAGATTAAATTTAAACCAAATACATAATTTAAAACCCTATGATTGAAATTGAAAACAAGAAAGAACTTGACTGTAATTAAAATTGCTTAATATAAGGTTTTCTTATTGTCATAAGTTGCCATGATAAGATTAGATTTAGTTTTTGGGAAAAGAACTAACAAGAAGCACTGACAAAATATGAGAAAATCCTCAAAATTGTTATTATTGATTTGTTGAATAGAATATACCCATATCACCTCTTATTTAGGTTTTTTAGACTCCTAAAGGGAAAGGGCATCTCCTTGACTAGGTGATATAGACATAAACTGAATGGGAAAATAGATATTCCCTATTAAATAAGAGATATAAATGAGAAAGGAAATAAACTAAAATCTCAGACATATCCTAATTAATGAAGGACTCCTAAATAAATAAGAAAATAGCTAAACTAACACATGCTTTCACTAAACACTACCAAACAACTCATAATTCTAATATGTGAATTGGGCCTAATTAACATGTGAATTTGAGCCTCCAAAGCTTGTTCCTTAAGTTTAACCTTTATTCACTCTTTTACATTATAAAAACATGATTAGTCTTGGAAAAACATTGAGGCCTTCGAATGGTCTCCTTTTTAATTTGAATTTCACAAGTCAGCCTTTGTAGAGCCTGCTTCATGAGCTTGGCCTTTAATCATGTCATTCGGCCTACAATTCCTTGCAAATGATCTTAAGAATAATTGGATCTACAAACTTGATTTCCATCATTCCCTCCCTCCTCAAAAGGATTCATTCTCAAATCACCTATATTATATAAAGATAAATCAGTAACATTAAAAGTAGCACTCATATTACCATAGCTACTTAGTAAGTCAAGCTTTTAGGCATTATCATTGATCTTCTCTAGCACTCCTCAAGCCTATAACTTTGATTTCCTTTAAGTGGGAAACTAATTCTTCTATAAATGAAATCAAACTAATGAAGGATAGTGGAAAAAAAGTGTCTTTTCTTTTGTTCCAGCCTAATCTTCTAGTTCAAATACAACTTTAACTTTCCTTTTATTAGCTTGACTTAATACCATATCCTTCCTCTTTATTTTAGATCAAACCTTCAAACAAAATTTTCCTTATGTATACCATCTAAATTAGTATGCTCATTTGTAGGTAAAGGTAAGATATCCCAACATGATAAAGGATTAAAGCATACACAGTTTCAAAATGAGAATAAGAAGTAGTAGAATGAATAGAACAATTATATGCAAACTCACCCAGTGTTTCAAATTCTTTGGAATGATAGTACACAACAAAGTAGTAAGTGTCATATTAACTACTTTTGTTTGTCCATTCATTTGCAGATTTGTAATGGTAGAAAACAAGAGTTTAGTTCCAAATTTATTCCATAAAATACGCAAAAATTGACTTAAGAAAATAACATCTTGATCACTTACTATTGTTATAGACAGCCCGCTCAAGTGTTATCTCTTTAATAACAAGTCAGTAACCCATTACTTTTAGAACAAGCAATGAAATGCTACATTTTACTAAACTTATCAATAACAAAAAGTATGTTGTCCTGACTATTTTGAGACCTAGGAAAACCTAACACTAAGTCCATAGATATGTCACTCCAAGGTTGATTTAGGTATGGAAAAGGTATATACAAACCATGTGGCAAAACTTTAGATTTAGCTTGTCTACATGTTATACACTTATCATAAACAGATTGCACATCTTGTTTCATGTTAGGCCAATAAAAATGCTTATGAAGTACATAAAAAGTCTTTTGCACACCAAAATGTCCCATTAAACCACCACCATGAGGCCCCATAACAAGCAACTCACACATAGAACAATCAAGCACTTGAAGTTTATTTTTCTTAAATAGGAAACAATCATGCCTAAAATTCTCACCAGATGCACTCTTATCAAAATCCATAACTAGCTTAAATCATCATCATTAACATAAAAATATTTAATAATTTCAAAATCAAGCAACTTATTCTCCAAAGTAGTAAGTAATGTATACCTACTAGACAACGCTTCATCAGTAATGTTTTCATTCCTGCTCTTATATTTAATCACATAAGAGAATGTTTCAATAAATTCTAACCATTTGGCAAGTCTATTCTTATCCTTAGGCTTTCAACAATTCTTACAAGCTCTCATGTTTATCAGACTCGAGAATTGCATATTGAACTTAAGTTCGATCAAGTTTGGGCAACCTAAAACCCAATCAAGTCTGAGTCATGCATAGTTATTTTCTTTATTGATCAAAATGACTTCATTTACTCTTGAAAATTTTAGGTTGAGCTAGAACCAACCACCTTAGTTTGAACTCCACATGAAACCTAAAAATTTAAAAGAAAAGTTTGAACTCAACTAGAAACCAAGTTAACTTGGTTCAAACTCATTAAATTCAAGTTGGATCAAATTGGAGCCTAACATAAATTCCATCCTTATTAATTACTAATCCCAAAGCATACAAGAAATCTTATGTATGTCACTAAAAAGGGTAGGATGATATACTAACTTGAAACACAACGAAATAACTCCTTGTATGCTTGATGTTTTGCCTCCTTTGTGGAGATCCACTATGGCTTCTCCTTCTTCTCCACTTGTCGTGGTTAGAATGGATGGAGTAGACTGATCTCATTACAACATACTAAGGTTGGAAGAGTTGCTAACTTGTGAAAGTAGCAATCCTTATGGTTTACCCACAATGCTCTTAATAAGTTTTAAAACTATTTTTATGGGAGAGTGCTTCAACGCATGAAGGCTTAGAAGAAGGGCGTGTTTTTACCTCAAAGATGGGAACAAGAGTGTAGCATTCGGCCAAAGAAAAAAAACTCACTCAAAGGAATTACGAAATTCCCTTTTATAGGCCACCAAAAGGTGCCTTTGAAGAGTTATGACTCTTCCAAAAGTCATGTCTCTTGGCAAAACATCATGACTCTTTTAACAGTTATGTCTCTTGGAGAAACATCATGACTCTTGGCCAAGGAACACATCTTTTCGCAAAGAGTCATGTATCTTCACTTAAAGTCATAATGGTACACTCATGACCATTCATTCTTATAAATGAACCCCTTTTTGCCCGAATGGTCACAACTATTGGCTGAAACAACACATCCTTTCATCCAAAGTACACATACTTTGGTGAAAGGGTGTCATGTATGTTCATTCTAAGGCAAGGTACATGATGAATCTTCCCCAATAGCTGAATTCATCCTTTCTTGGCGAATTCATGTATCCATTTGGAGACAATGAACTTGCACTCTAAGTGCATGCATGGGAAGATGCATTATGGCATGCTACAGCTCAAGGTAGACTCTAGTGTCTATTGTGCACTCAAGCATGCTACATTCCTTCATCTAACGTCACCAATTTTGCCCATTAAGCTTTGAGTTTTAACTCCAACTCTTGCTCCTTAATTAACTTTTCTAGCTTAACTAGTGTGAACACATTTATAGCTAGCTTCAATTCCCAAGAACCAAAGATGAGTTGGGTAATTTCAATTAAGTCCAATTAAGCTTATCCCTGGCTTTCTAGCTATTAACTAGTTTTAATGAGCTCCCACGAGCTTACCTTAAGCTAGCTTCAGACACTTGAGCTAAGAGAAAGTCATGTCAAGCCACTTATAGCTTACACGAGCTTCATTGAGCTCCCTTGAGTTAAGGGTTAGCTCCTTATATGAAACCCAAGCACTTTCAAATATATCTTAGTGCGTCAAATGGAATTTGTAGCACTTATGCTATAAAATTCTGACATCAATCATAGGCTAACGTTGGTTTTTTCATATGAGCCATCTGCCTTTGTGTCTTTGCGTAAGATCAAGGATGAGATGTATGAGAAAACTAACGTCAGCATATGATTGATGTTGGAATTTTATGGCATATGTGCTACAAATTCCTTTTGACGTACCAAGATATATTTGAAAGTGCTTGAGTTTCATGTAAGGAGCTAAACCTCAACTCAAGGGAGTTCAGTGAAGCTCATGTAAGCTATAAGTGGCTTGACATGACTTTCCTTTAAGCTCAAGTGTCTAAAGCTAGCTTAAGGTGAGCTCGTGAGAGCTTATTCAAACTAGTTAATAACTAGAAAGTTGGGGAAAAGCTCAATTGGACTCAATTGAGATTACCTAACTCATCTTTGGTTCTTGAGAATTGAACCTAGTTATAAATGTATTCACACTAGTTAAGCTAGAAGAGCTAATTAAGGAGCATGAGTTGGAGTTGAAACTCGAGCTTAATAGGCAACATTGGTGGTACTAGATGAAGGAATCTAGTGTGCTTAAGTGCACAATGGACACTAGGGTGTACCAGGAGCTACAGCACACCATAATGCATCTTCCCATGCATGCACTTACAGTGCAAGTTCATTGTCTCCACATGGATACATGAATTCAACCAAGAAACGATGAATTTGGCGAAGAGGTTGAATTGAGCCAATGGAGAAGATTCATCATGTACCTTGCCTTAAAATGAACATACATGACACCCTTTCACCAAGTTATGTGTACTTTGGATGAAAGGATGTGTTGTTTTGGCCAATGGTTGTGACCATTCGGCCAAAAAGGGGTTCATGTACAGGAATGAATGGTCATGAGTGTACCATCATGACTTTAAGTGAAGATACATGACACTTTGTCCAAAGGATGTGTCCCTTGGCCAAGTGTCTTGATGTTTCTCCAAGAGTCATAACTCTTGGAAGAGTCATGACTCTTCAAAGACACCTTTTAGTGGCCTATAAAAAGGAATTTCATAGTTCCTTTGAGGTAGTTTTTCTTTGGCTGAATACTACACTCTTCTCCCCATCTTTGAACCGAAAACACTCCCTTCTTTCAATTCTTCATGCGTTGAAGCACTCTCCCATAAAATAGTTGTTAAGCTTATTAAGATCATTCTGGGTGAACCATAAGGATTGCTACTTTCACAAGTCAGCAACTCTTTCGACCTTAGTGCGTTGTGATGAGATCAGTCTACTCCATCCATTCCAACCACGACAAGTTGGAGAAGAAGGAGAAGCCATAGTGGATCTCCACAAGGGAGGCAAAACATCAAGTATACAACGAGTTATTCCACTACGCTTCAAGTTAGTATATCATCCTACCCTTCTTAGTGACATGTGTAGCATCTTATATGCTTATGAAATGATGAGATTTCTTGTTTGAGTTATGATCTAAAATCAACAAATGGTATCAAGGCTAGGTTTAAAGCATGATTTGAAATGATTTTATGATCATAAAATTGACATACTAATATGTTGGTATATATGTTTTAGTGCAATCATGATAATGGAATGTGAACTTATTTGTTGCTATATGTTCTATGTGTGATAGTTTCCATGCTAAATTGATGGCTTTATTGAAAGCATGCTTTGTGAAATAATGAAAGCATGTTGAAATATTTCTAATTGAATGCTAGTTGTTTCTCATGCATGTTGCTTGACTAAGTCCTGTTATGGTAGAAATGCACCTACATGTGATAATTGCATCAATGTGGATGGCATGTAAGAATATTGTTGCTGAATTAAATAAAGAACTCAAGCTTGATTGAGATAATTACTCCATTTAGGAATAAAAGGTTTAATTCATCTTAAATGAGCAAGATACACTTGATGTGCTCTTCCATAGGGTTGAGCCACCAGCGGTGGGTGGAAACTCTAATGCCTATGAGGCATATAAGAAGAAAGACTCTATGACCCATGTTCCTCTCTTGAGTACCATGGTTGATGAACTCATGGTGGATTTCTCTATGCTTAAGTCAGCCAAAGCCATATGGGATTCGAGTAAGACTAAGTATGGAGATGTTTCTTTGGAGAAACAAAGAGCTATGATTCTTAAGTTTGAGAATTATAGTAAGAGGACTGACCATACCATGAGTGCCCTCTTATGTGAGATTTCACCCTTGATTCATTAACTCAAATCTGCTAGTCATGTGCTCACTGATGAGCAACAAGTTCAAGCAATAATCAGTTCCTTGCCTGATGAGAAGTGACAATTGATGAAGGTCAATTTGTGCCACAACTCTCAAATCAAGTCATTTGATGACATTGCAAGGCACCTTCTGCTAGAGGTAGAGGTGATGGCCATCAAGAACCATTCAAAGGCATATGTTGCTAGAACTTCCTTTCCCCACAAGTACAAGTTTAAAGGGAAGAAGAAAAGGAAGGATGGTCAAGAGAATGGGAACAATGCCACCTTTAAAAAGTTCAAGAAAAAGCACAACAAGTTGAAGTGCTTCAAAGCCAAGTTGAAGTGCTTCAATTGTGGCAATAAGGGACACGTTGCAAATGAGTGAAAAGCACCTCCTAAGGTACATGATCCCTTTTCTACTTCATTTGTGCATGTTATGCCATGCCATGCATATACTTAACTGAATCTGATTCTTTGTGGATTATAGATTCAGGAGCAATAGACCACATGCCAAAGAAAAATCTAGGTTCGTGGCCTTTAGGAAGTTGCCAAAGGGAGCAAAGCATGTTTCTGTTGGGAACAATGCAAGCCTTGAAGTAGAAGGGATAGGAACTTGTAGAGTTCCTTTAAACAATGGACATTTGTTGATAACTGATGTTCTATATGTAACTAAGATTTGTAGAAACTTGGTTTCTGTATGTTCCTTGTTAAAGTTCAGATATTGCTTGAATTTCTTTAATAAATATGTGGATATTATTAAAGATAATGCAATCATGTGTTCTTGTTTAGTAAACAACGGGTTGTTTGAATTGAATGCGAGTGTTGCTACTTCTAGTTGCTATGTAACTGAGGCTACTAATGAGATGACTTGGCATGAGCATTTGGGACATATTGGACACGAAAGGATGACTAAGTTGGCCACACGTGGCATACTTGGATCATTGTCCAAGGTCTGTATACGAAGTTGCCAATCATGTCTTGTTGGCAAGGCCACAAGAAAGCCTTTTGGCAAGGCAACTAAAAGTCAAGAAGTTTTACAATTAGTTCATTATGATCTTTGTGGACCAATGAGAATTGTATCTAGACCTGGGTTTAAATACACATTCATTAACGATTGTACTCGATTTACCCATGTGTTCTTACTAAAGCACAAATGTGAAGCATTGAGGTGCTTTGAAACATACTTGCACTTAGTGGAGAATCAATTGGATAAGAAGATCAAGTCATTGAGGACTGATCATGGTGGCGAGTGCATGTCAAATGATTTTAAGGCATTTTGTGACCAAAAGGGCATTGTGAGGCAACTCATACTTTGTTGGACTCCACAGCAAAATGGAGTAGCCAAAAGGAAGAATAGGACTCTTATGGATATGGTGCGATCCATTATGGCTAAGGACAAACTAGATATTGCCTATTGGGGTGATGCATTACTTAGTGCAATACGTATTTTGAATAGAGTACCCTCTAAGTCTATTGATTCTACGCCATATGATTTATGGTTGAAGAAAACCCCTAACTTAAGCTATCTTTGTCCTTGAGGATGTGTAGCTTATGTTTATGCTACAGATAACCCTCTTGGAAAATTATGCCCTAGAGGGAGGAAGTGTGCATTCCTTGGTTATTCTGAGCATTCTAAGGGGTATGTATTCTTGGATGTAAGTCACAAAATTGGAAATGTCTTTGAATCAAGAAATGCTAACTTTATTGAGGATGAGTTCCTTAAAGTTGGTGAATGTTGTGATTTAGATGCGTTGGTTGAGACTTTTGCATAAGGTCAGTCTAGTGCTTTGGAAGCACCATTGACTACACCTTCCGTGGTGGAAGTTCCTCAACAAGAGGCTATGCAAGTGCCTCCTACATCCCCACTTATTAATGAACAATAAGAAGAAGTTCTTGATGAACAAGTTCAAGAGGGAGTTTAGGGAGTTCAAGAACCATATGATCAGGCTATAGGGCAAGATCATGACGAGCCTTCGCGCATGCCTAATTTGAGACGTTCAAATAGGCAATTGCACTTAGTAATATGCAAGAAGCTCTTGAAGGTGTTCACAAAGAGAAGTGGCTAATGGCAATGCAAGATGAGATGAATTTGATGCATCTCAATGAGGTTTTGTACTTAGCTGAATTACCCCCTAACCGAAGGGCTATTGTGAACAAGTGGGTTCTCAAGATAAAATTGAATTCTGATGGTACTATTGAAAAGTACAAGGCCTGATTGGTGGCCAAAGGATTCACATAGAAGGAGGGTATAGATTTTAAGGATACCTTCTCTCCTATTATAAAATTCAATTCCATCACATTATTACTTGCTATTGTGGCTTATCTGGACTTGGAATTGTATCAAATGGATGTAAAGACTGCCATTCTCAATGGTTATTTGAGAGAGGAGATTTTCATGCAACAACTGAGGGGTTTGTTGAAAAGGGCCAAGAGCACAAAGTATGTAGACCTAGGAAGTCTATATACGGTCTTAAGCAAGCTTCAAGATAGTAGTACTTGAAGTTTCATGATGCAATCGCAAACTTTGGTTTTGTGATGATGCATGAAGATCATTGTGTTTATGTGTACACTTTTGAGTCTAAATTTTCCATTATGACTCTATATGTGGATGACATATTGATAGCAAGTAATAGGTTGAGTTTGTTGAAAACCATGAAAGGATGGTTGTCTTCCACCTTCAACATGAAGGATATGGGAGAAGCTGCTAATATCCTTAGTGTTAAGATCCTAAGAGATAGGAAAGCTAAGATGTTGGCCTTGTCTTACGAACCTTATATTGATAAGATTCTTGCAAGGTTTAACTTGGCAAACTCAAAACCACTGAGTACACCACTTGCATATGGTTCTAAGCTTGGTCAAGATTTGTGTAGTCGTTGTACTCAAGAAAAGAAGGAAATGAAAAATATCCCATACCTAAGTGCCATTGGAAGTCTAATGTATGCCATGTTATGTACATGGCCTGACATTAGCCAAGCTGTAGGTCTACTGGCAAGATATTCTTCTAACCTTGGAATCGAGCATTGGAAGTGTGTGAAAAGGGTCTTTAGGTATCTCAAGGGCACAAAGGACTATTGGCTATGCTACCAAGGAGAGAATCTTGGTTTGCATGGCTACACTAATTCTGATTGGGTTAGTGATCGTGATTCATGCAAATCTACATCTGGCTATGTCTTCATACTAAATAATGGGGTTATTTGTTGGAGTAGCAAGAAACAAACTTGAATAGCATTGTCAATAATAGAGGCTGGATTTGTTGCTAGTGCCTTGGCTATGCAAGAGGCCTTGTAGCTTGGAAATTTTATTCAACACTTAAGGTCAATTGTGCCTTTGGAAAGGCCCATAACTATCTATTGTGATAGTATGGCATCTTTGGCTTACACTAAGGACCCTAAGTATCATGGAAAGACTAAGCACATTAGCATGAAGTATCATTTTGTTAGAGATGCAATGGGAGAGGGAGAAATTAAGTTAGAGTACATATCTAGGACCTAATGGTGGTGTTAGAGCACATATCTATGGACCTAATGGTGGCTGACACTATGACTAAGCCATTACCACCATTTCATTTTGCTAAACATGTAATGACAATGGGTCTTTGTAGATTATGAAATGTTGGTGTTATTTTCTCCTTCTTGTGTCACACATGTAAGATGCTTGATAAATGAAAAGTTGTCTATCAATTATTGGTGCATTTCACTTTGAAACCACAACGAAAAATGTACGTGTCAATCATAGGCTGAGGTTGGTTTTCTCACACGAGCCATTCACCCTTGTATCTTTGTGTAAGATCAAGGATGAGACTGCAAAAGTCTTAAATGTATTTTATCTCTTAAAAGGGAAATGTGACTTGTGTGTCATACGTTTAAGTGGGAGTAATCAACCAAAACATGACAATTTTAGTCTTATGGTTTTCTTGATTATGAATGCATCAAGATAAGGTGAACAAGGTCATCAAGTTTGTATGTCCACTCATACATACTGTCCTATGATTTCATTCTAAAGAGTGAGAATAAGGAGTATTTCATGGTTGTTTGAAATGTTGATCGATAATAATAGTAGTTATGACGGGCATCAAGCCATGGAGGACATACCAAGGAGGAACCAATCTGATCCAGCTCATGTTGAAGATCCTTTACGCATTAGAGGAGGGTTAATGACTCAAGCAAAGGCTAGAAGAATGAAAGAGGCTCTAAATAGACTAATTAAAGATGTTCGGGCCAAGCAAGAAGCCATTGGGGCTGACTTAGATGCAGGGCATCTGACCAATCTACTTTGCATGCTGGCAGATGGGATAGATCAAAAAGACTCCCCATTTTGGACATCTTAAAGCTATCATTTGAGTTCGTGGTCTTAATAAGAGTTGAAGAGGATATCTTGAGCCTTCTAGAATGCCTAAGAATGTTAAAATCGGAGTTCATTTGACCTCTCAACGGACAGGCTTTTTGTGGAGTCTAGAATTTGCTCATAGACTGCTCTCCCTTACTTAGAACGAGTTTTAGGATTTTGTCAAGTGTTTTGGGCTTTTTCTTTTGAGTTATTCCTTTCCTTAGCTGTATAAGACAACTAATTAGGGTTTCCTTATGTGTTAAGAACTTCTAGAAGGATAATTAGGGTTTTCTAGTCCTATATATTCATCTTTTGCAGCTAAAACAAATCAGATTATGATTATTGAATAAGAACGCAAGTTTCTTCACTTTGTTGGTTCTTCTTTGAACTGGAACTTATCAAGGCTAAAACCTTTGTGGAATTCATCGACTTATCATCCAACTCTTGTGATTGTTGGGTGTGGCATAAAAATATTTATAACTCTGGTTCTTGCTTCCATGTAAGCATTGGGTCAAGGTCTTATCCTTTTTGTTTCAAACTGATTTAACTTTCTTGAGGTTCCAATTTTCTTCTTTTGATTTTGGGTTCCTTACATCTATTAATGGGGTTCACATCAGTTGGTATCAGAGTTTGGGTAATGCTGAATCAATTTATTTTTCTATTCTTGTTGCTTTTTTTTCTTCCATTCTAAAACCTTTAGATCTGATTGTTTCTTTCACTTTATTTTTTTCTTTTTTCTTCCATTGTCAGATCTAGTTGGTTGCAATATGAGTGTTCTTCTTTTATTCCTCTTGTTTGTTTTATTCTCAAATCTGATTATTTCCTCTTCTTTCATTCTCAATAGTTTGCCAAACTTGAAAATCTAGTAGTTTTGGTTCTATTCTAAGTGATTTCCCTTCTTACATTATATTTATGTTCCTTTTAGTTTTGATAGCCTCAAAAAAAGAAAAAAATAAAGAAGAAAAGAAAATGAACAAAATGAACAAAAGAAAAGAAGAATCAAGTAGAGGCTTTGATATTATTGCAAACAAGGGCAGATCTAATTTAAACAAAAGATCTAGTTTTGTTCACATCTCTTGGCATCTAAAAATCATATTCCTTGAGTCTTTGTTTTGCATTCCTTTCTTCCTCCTTGTTTCAGTAGTGTTTTTTCTTCGTGTTCTGAAAAATTCATCCTTGGGCTTAAGTCGTCTGGGTATTGCAAGGTAATTTATCTTTGATTCAATTTCCTTAGTTCCTTTAAGAACTGATTTAAGTGAAGTGAATGGAAAAAGGCAAGAGTGATTTACTTCAATTGTTAAAAGCCATAAAAGAGAAAAACACTTGTGAGGTTTTTTTTGTATCTTTTGGAAACTAATCTTGGCAGATCCAAGATGGTGGATGATAGACCTGAGACTTTTGAGCAGAGGGCTATGCACCAACACTTTGAGAGCGTATGGAAATGGAAAGGCAACTCAAGGAGAAGAGTTCAACCAAGTATGGGCAAAATTCAAGTTCTTCATCAAAAACATATTAGAGTAAAAAGGGTGAGAAGAATGATCGAATGAACAAATTTGAAACTTCCAAGAGCAAGGAAGGGAGTTCTAGCACCGAAAAAGGTAACACTAACACTCAAACTACTAGAAATAGGGATATTAAATGTTTCAATTGTTTAGGCAGGGGTCATGTTACATCTCAATGTCCCAACAAGAAAGTGATGATCTTGAGAGATGGAGGATTTGAGACTGATGATGATTCTGATGATGAGGAGAACCGCCACTTGGAGGAAAGTGATGATGAGCAATATGCGGTAATGGGTGAAGCTCTTGTTACATGGAGAGCTTTGAGTGCACAAGTAAAGGAGGAAAATGATGCTCGAAGAGACAACTTCTTCCATTCTAGTTGTCTTATCAAAACAAAGTCTGTAGCATGATTATTGATGGGGGAAGTAGCAAGCACACTTTTGGTGGAGAAATTGATGCTGCCAACCATGAAGCATCCTACACCTTACAAGCTTGAGTGGTTGAATGATTGTGGTGAAGTTAAGGTGAACAAACATATCTCATTTCTTTCTCTATTGGTAAATATCATAATGAGGTGCTTTGTGATGTTGTGCCAATGCATGCTGGACATTTACTCCTATATCATCCTTGGCAATATGATAGGAGGGCTATTCATGATGGATACAAGAATAGATATTCTTCTGTTATGGGGGGATAGCCTATTACTCTTGTACCTTTAACACCTCATGAGGACCAAGCGAGGATAAGGAGTGGTTGTGAGAAAAGAAAGAATGAAGAAAAATGTGAAAAAAGAAAGATGAGGCAAAAAGTGAGAGAAAAGAATGAAAAATAATATAAAAAAGAGATGAAAAATGCAAAAAAAGAAGATAAAGAAAGGCCTCAAGAAAAAGAGAAAAGAAAAGCAAGTTTTATTGCAAAAGAAAGGGAGGTTAAAAATGCTTTTTATGCAAAACAACCTTTGTTTGTACTCTTGTAGAAAAAGGCTAATTTTAGTTCTAACGACATTAACTCTTCTTTTTCTAGTGTTGTTTCTTCTCTTTTGTAGGAGTATGATGATGTTTTCTTTGAGGAAGTTCCCAATGGATTGCCACTACTAAGGAGGATAGAACATCAAATTGACTTCATTCCTGGAGCGCCAAATCCAAATCGACCAGTATATAGAAGTAATCCTAAGGAGACAAAGGAACTTCAAAGGCAAGTTGAGGAATTGTTGGCTAAAGGATATGTTAGAGAAAGCTTGAGTCCTTGTGCAGTTCCTATTTTACTTGTACCTAAGAAGGATGGAACATGGAGAATGTGTGTTGATTGTAGGGCTATCAACAAGATCACGATAAAGTATCGCCATCCCATTCCTAAGTTAGATGATATGCTTGATGAATTGTGTGGTTTTTACATTTTCTCTAGAATAGACTTGAAATCTGGATATCATCAAATTCATATGAGGGAAGGAGATAATTGGAAAACTGCCTTTAAAACAAAGTATAGTTTGTATGAGTGGCTTATTATGCCATTTGGCTTATCCAATGCCCCTAGCACTTTCATGAGACTAATGAACCATGTTTTGTGTGCTTTTATTGGTAAGTTTGTTGTTGTTTACTTTGATGATATTCTAATTTATAGCTAAAGCTTAGATGAACATCTTGATCAACTTCGATATGTTCTAAGTGTTTTGCATGCTGAAAAGTTGTATGCAAACCTCAAGAAATATTCATTTTGCAATAATCAAATTGTATTTCTTGGCTATGTTGTTAGTGCTAAGGGAATAGAGGTTGATGAAGAAAAGGTCAAGGCTATTTATGAATGACTTACACCAAAAAGCATAACTAAGGTGCAAAGCTTCCATGGGCTAGCTAGTTTCTATAGGATCTTTGTCAAAGACTTTAGCACCATAGCTGCACCATTAACTAAAATAGTTAAAAAGAGTGTTGATTCAAGTGGGGGTAGTGAACAAGAATTGGCTTTTAATTTGATCAAAGAAAAACTAAGTTCAGCACCATTACTTGCTTTACCTAACTTTCTTAAAACTTTTGAAGTTGAGTGTGATGCTTCGGGTATAGGTAATGGAGCTATTCTGATGCAAGAAAAATTTCCACTTGCTTATTTTAGTGAAAAGCTCAATAGGGCAGCTTTGAACTACCCAACTTATGATAAGGAGATGTATGCTTTGGTGAGGGCTTTGGAAACATAGCAACATTATTTATGGCCTAAGGAGTTTTTTATTCATACTGATCAGGAATCCTTAAAGTATTTGAAAGGCCAAGGTAAGTTGAACAAATGACATGCCAAATAGGCAGAGTTCATAGAATCTTTTTCTTATATGATCAAGTATAAACAAGGCAAGGAAAATGTAGTGGCAGATGCATTGTCACGAAGGTACACTCTAATCTCCATTTTGAACACTAAGTTATTAGGCTTTGAATATATAAAGGATTTATATTCTTCTGATTCTGATTTTGGAAATGTGTTTGAGGCTTGTGAACATGCTTCCTTTGAAAAGTTTTGTAGGCATGAGGGCTACTAATTTCATGAAAACAGGTTGTGTGTGTCTCATTGCTCTTTAAGGGAGTTGCTTGCTCGAGAGGCATATGGAGGAGGCTTAACGGGATGCTTTGGTGTTAAAAAAACTTTGGAAGTATTGTTTAATCATGTCTTTTGGCCACACATGAAACATTATGTTGAAAGAGTTTGTGAGAGATGTGTCACTTGCAAACAGGCCAAATCTAAATCTTTACCTCATGGGCTCTACAAGCCTTTGCCAATTCCAAATAAAACTTAGGTTGATATTTCTATGGATTTTGTTTTAGGTTTACTCTAAAAGGGGTAATGATGCTATTTTTGTTTTTGTGGACAAGTTCTTAAAGATGGCTCATTTAATTGTATGCCACAAGACGGATGCTTCCTATTACATTGCTAATTTGTTCTTCCGTGAGGTGGTGTGACTACATAGAGTGCCAAGAAGCATTGTTTCTTATCTAGATGCAAAGTTCTTAAGTTACTTTTATTGTAAGGAAAACTTGGTACAAAGCTTTTGTTTTCAACAACTTGCTATCCATGAACTGATGGGCAAACTGAGGTAGTCAATCAAACTTTGTCCACCTTATTGTGTGCTATAATTCAAAAGAATTTATATAATTGGGAATAATGTTTGCTACATGTTGAGTTTGCTTACAACCGTTCTATTCATTCTACTACTAACTACTCTCCTTTTGAAATTGTATATGGTTTTAATCAGTTAACTCCAATGGATTTTTCACCTTTACCTATTGATGATTATGTTAGTTTAGATGGAAAGAAAAAGGCAGAATTGATGAAACAATTGCATGAGAAAGCTAGGCACCAAATTGAGAAGAAAACAGAGCAATATGCAACTAAGCCAACAAAGGGCTAATGAAGATGGTCTTTGAACCAGCAGACTGGGTCTGGTTGCACATGAGGAAGGAGTGATTTCCTTCAAAAAGACTCTCCAAGATACATCCTAGAGTAGATGGGCCATTTCAAGTTATTGCATGCATAAATGACAATGCTTACAAGTTGGATTTACCAGGTAAGTATAATGTTAGTGTTACTTTTAGTGTTGCTGGTCTTTCTCCTTTTGATGTAGGTCATGAAGATGCGAGGACGAATCCTTTTGAGGAGAGGGGGAATGATGGGCATCAAGCCATGGAGGAGATACTAAGGATGAACCAATTTGATTCAGCTCATGTTGATGATCCTTTATGCATTAGAGGAGGGCCAATGACTCGAGAAAAGGCTAGAAGAATGAAGGAGGCTCTAAATGGACTAATTGAAGATGTTCATGCCAAGTAAGAAGCCATTGGGGCTGACTTAGATGCAGGGAATCCGACCAATCTACTTTGCAAGCTAGCAGATGGGATAGATCCAAAAGATGCCCAATTTTGGACATCTTAGAGCTATCATTTGAGTTCATAGTCTTCATGAGGGTTGAAGAGGACATCTTGATCTTTTTGGAATGCCTAAGAACCTTCAAATCAAAGTTCATTTGACCTCTCAACGGACAGGCTTTCTATGGAGTCTAGAATCTGCCCATAGACTGCTCTCCCTCGCTTAGAACGAGTTTTGGGCTTTTATCACGTGTTTTGGGCTTTGTTTTGAGTTATTTCTTTCCTTAGCTGTATAATACGACTAATTAGGGTTTTCTTATGTGTTAAGAACTTCTAGAAGGATAATTAGGGTTTTCTAGCCCTATATATTCATCCTTTGCAGCCAAAACAAATCATATTATGATTTTGAATAAAACAGTGAGTTTCTTCACTTTGTTAGTTCTGCTTTGAACTGAAACTTATCAAGGCTAAAACCCTTGTGGCGTTCATCAACTTATCATTCAATTCTTGGGATTGTTGGGTGTGGCATCAAAATCTTTTTCCTCTGATTCGCGCTTCCATATAAGCAATGGGTCAAGGTCCTATCCTTTTTGTTTCAAACTGATTTAACTTTCTTGGGGTTCCAATTTTCTTCTTTTGATTGTGGGTTCCTTACATCTATTACCGGGGTTCACGTCAAGTTACATGTCTAAATGTTTTAAGAGGAAGAATTGGCTCACCCCTCTATGTGGGAGAGGAGAAGTAAAACATTTGAAGATATGTTTAGGGAACATCCAAGGGATGTGTTCCAAATGTTCCATAGTTAACCATGAAATCGACCAACTGAAGAAAATAAGCAAGTTGTCTCTTATCTTGCTTATGTGTGAGATTCTTCATTCAAACCCCTTAGTGACTATGGCTTGCTATTAGGAAATTGAGGATTATTATGGTCTTCTTAATTGGTTGTCGAAGGTCTCTGGAGAAATGGGACTGGAGTATCCTCCTTTTAGATGATCATGTTTTATTAAATTTTCTAGTAGTTTGAAGCTAAAGGAAAGAGATGAATGCATAAGTTCCCTTCATAAGTATAATTGCATGAGTTGCATAACTATGATAGCATATGTTGCACACTATAAATGATACACAATCACATTATTCAATCTTGCCACCACATATTGTTTCGTACAATATGAAAGATTGAGTGTGATGTGAGAAAGAAACCAAGTGCACTCGAGGTTTAATACATTCATAAGTTTTATGAGTTAAAACTTACAAAGGAGACTAGATGTGATTAAACATGTGTATCAAAAATGTCTTGGGGTTTGAGAGGCATAACTTGATTTGTTCAAGCGTGAGGAGAGTGACAATCTTTCATTGTGGGTCTAACAATCACAATGTAAAGAGATTTTGTTTACATGCCTAAGGTCACACCCACAACTCAAAATTATGTTCTTCAATAATTATTTGTTTTCGGCTTTGTGTGTCCACTTGTTGAGTACACTCTGTTTGAGTGGGAGCATATTTTTTAAAATATATTTTTATGCGAGTGGGAGCTTGTTGGAATTTTATAGCATAAGTGCTACACATTCCATTTGACACACCAAGATATATTTGAAAGTGCTTGGGTTTCATGCAAGGAGCTAACACTCAGCTCAAGGGAGCTCAATGAAGCTCGTGTAAGCTATAAGTGGCTTGACATGACTTTCCCTTAGCTCAAGTGTCTGAAGCTAGTTTAAGGTGAGCTCATAGGAGCTCATTAAAAAAGTTAATAGCTAGAAAGCTAGGGATAAGCTCAATTGGACTCAATTGAGACTACCCCAGCTCATCTTTGGTTCTTGGGAATTGAAGCTAGCTATAAATGTATTCACACTAGTTAAGCTAGAAGAGCTAATTAAGGGGCACGAGTTGGAGTTGAAACACAAAGCTTAATGGGCAAAATTGGTGGTGCTAGATGAAGGAATCTAGTGTGCTTGAGTGCACAATGGACACTAGGGTGTACCATGAGTTGTAGCATGCCATAATGCATCTTCTCATGCATGCACTTAGAGTGCAAGTTCATTGTCTCCACATAGATACATGAATTCGGCCAAGAAAGGATGTATTCGGCCAAGAGGTTGAATTCAACCAATGGGGAAGATTCATCATGTACCTTGCCTTATAATGAGCATACATGACACCATTTCACCAAGGTATGTGTACTTTAGATGAAAGGATGTGTTGTTTCGGCCAATGGTTATGACCATTCGGCCAAAAAGGAGTTCATGTACAAGAATGAATGGTCATGAGTGTACCATCATGACTTTAAGTGAAGATACAACTCTTTGCCCAAAGGATGTGTCCCTTGGCTAAGAATCATGATGTTTCGCTAAGAGACATAACTCTTGGAAGAGTCATGATATTTCGCTAAGCGGCATAACTCTTGGAAGAGTCATGACTCTTCAAAAGCACCTTTTGGTGGCCTATAAAAGGGAATTTAGTAGTTCCTTTGAGGGTGTTTTTTTTCTACACTCTTCTCCCCATCTTTGAGTTGAAAACACTCCCTTCTTTCAAGTCTTCATATGTCGAAGCACTCTCCCATAAAATAGTTGTTAAGCTTATTAAGAGCATTGTGGGTGAACCATAAGGATTGCTACTTTCAGAAGTTAGCAACTCTTTCAACCTTAGTGCATTGTGACGAGATCGGTCTACTCCATCTATTCCAACCACGATGAGTTGGAGATGAAGGAGAAGCCATAGTGGATCTCCATAAAGGAGGCAAAATGTCAAGCATACAAGGAGTTATTCCACTGTGTTTCAAGTTAGTATATCATCCTACCCTTCATAGTGACATGCGTAGGATCTTGTATGCTTATGAAATCATAAGATTTCTTGTTTGAGTTATGATCTAAAATCAACAGTTTCAACTGGGACTTTTAAGGAGGCATGTATCTTTGGTCTTAATCTTGAAAAACAAAAGAAGAGGTTTATTGGTAAAACATTTACTAAAGGCTATGCTAACTTCCAAAGAAAATTCCTGACTAATAGAAGCTCGACCAATGTGAAGGAGAAGGTGGATTTGAGTTCACAAAGGGCTAATTTTGGTAAGAAGGAAAGAGAAAAATGGCAAAGAAAAGTCAAACGTATAGCCTCAATAGTATGAAAGAATAAAGCACAATTGTTTTAAGTTCTAATGGTTTAGGCATTATCAACATGAATGCCTTACTAAGCAAGTCTTAAAGATTGAAGAGATGCAAAAGGTTAAGGAAGAAATCACAAGAAGACTCCATACTGTCCCACAGGAAAGTTACGCTAAGGATGATGTTATCAAAGATTCAAAAGTGGAAGTTGATGAGGAAAGGGAGTCTTTAATGATTAGTCATAAAGGTTGAAAGAGTTCCCTTAGATGCAGAGTAGTGCGATATGCTGAGGATGATGTTATCAAAGATTCAAAAGTGGAAGTTGAAGAGGAAAGGGAGTCTTTAATGTTTAGTCATAAAGGTTGAAAGAGTCCCCTTAGATGCAGAGTAGTGCAATCAACTTTCTTGTACATGAAGCATAGTTGATGGTAAGTTTTTCAATTTAATCATGGACAGTATAAGTGGTATTAATGTTGCCTCAACTTATTTCATTGAGAAACTGAACATGTCTATTAAGAAGCACCTTAGATCATACTCCTTGAGATCATTAAACAAGGGGAATAATTTAAGGATAACTAAATATGTTGTGGTGGTAATTTCAATTAAAAACAAGTATAAGGATGAGGTTTTTTTGACCATTTTGTTGAATGTACACTTTTTCTTTTTTTCTTTTTCACTTTTTTAATTAGTGCAAATTATGTTTAAAGTAAAAAAATAATCAACGTATAGTTTGCTAATTAATTATAATTTAAATTATTAATCATACATAAAAGCACAAGATCATGCCTAAGAACTCAAAATTCTTGTAGCAAAAGACACAACCTGGTGCAATATGAATTAATGAAAAACAAAGGTGGAAGCAAATCAGGTATACTTTAAGAATTGAGCACCATATAAAAGAGGAATAGAACAAATCAAAATTAGTTCTACGTACAAGGGCAATAGAAAATAACAATTAAGATGAAAAAATTAAATGATAGAACTTGATTCTATACAACCAAAACTCCGATACCAATTGATAACAAGCTAATTCATAAAGAGATTAAACTCAAACCAAATATGGGATTCATACCCTAGGATAGACATTGAAAATAAGTAAGAACTTGACCTTAACTAAACATGTTGGTTAAAATCAAAGTTATAAGGTCTTTTCATTTACACAAATTGCCTTGATAAGGTCATATTTAGTTCTTGGATAAAGAATCAAAATGAAGCACTCATAAAATATGAGAAAACTTTCAAAATTCGTATTATTAATTTGATAGATAGAATAAACCTATATAACCTTTTATTTAGGTTTTTTAGAATCCTAAAATGATAAGGACTCCCCTTATCCTTGACTAGGTGATGATAACTAATTGGGAAAACATATATTCCCTATTAAATAGGATTCAAAAATAAGAAAGGAAATCAACTAAATTCTAAAACAAATATTGATTATAGAACGACTCCAAAATAAATAAGAAAACAACTAAACTAAGATATGTTTTTACTAAACACCACTAAACAGAGCATAATATATCTAATATGTTAGTCAAACCTAATGAACACATGAATTTGAGCCTCCTAAAACTTATTCCTTATGTTTAAAATGTATTTAATCCTTCATGTTATAAAAATGTGATCAATCTTAGAGCACATTAAGGTCTTAGGAACATTCTCCTGTTTAGCTTGAATTTCTCAAACCAGCCCTTGTAAAGCTTTCTTGGTTAGCTTGGTTTTTGATTGTGTCATTAGCCTTCAATTCTTTGTAAAGGATCTTGACTTTATAAGTTTAGATTTCATCCTACAACTTCTTAAAGCTTTTAATTTCCCTAAAAGTTTAAGAAATTGGTTGATGCAATGCATTAAGACAACCTTTAGTGTGTTGATTAATGGAGAACCTACAAAGATATCCAAAGAAGGCAAAAGGTTAAAGTGGGGCATCCTATTTTCACCTATATTTTCATACTCAACATGGAAGCTTTATAATGAAACACAAGATAACCTTAGAACTGGGTTTCAAATTCAATAGCAAATGCAAGAGGATTGACCTAGTAAATCTATTTTTTCAGATGATCTGATGTTGTTTACAAAAGCGTAGGTTCAGTAAGGCTATTAATGCAAATCTTCACCATTTAAAAGAGATATTAGGTCTAAAGATGAACCATAAGTCAGTTACTCCTCCTTTGTCTCCCTTTGGCTAAAAAGAGGATTAACTTTAGAGAGTGCCTTCCTTTAGTGGAGACGGTCCAAAGAAGACTAGGGACATAGCATAAAATAGATTTGTATTATGAGACATATTGCAGTTAACAAAGTATGTACTCAACACTTTACACATATGGCTTAATATATGTATTTTCAAAGAATCTAATCAAATGCCTAAAAAGATTAATGAGGGAGTTCCTTTGGAGAGGCAAAAATAATGGAAATTCCCATGTAAGTTGAAATGAAGTAACCAAACCAGTTTAGGAAGTTGGATTAGGGATAACTCCTATGCATAATAAGGAATTAATGGGAAAAGACTATGGACATCAAATTAAGGCCTTCACATTCTTGTTATATGTCTTAGTCACTAAGATTTGAGGGACTCTTGCTAGCTACATCAACTATATGATAGGTAATGAAGAAAAAGCATCACTATTCTTTAATAGCTGGATGATCTAGAATATGTTCGTAATCCCTTAAGTCTCCTTCATAATATGGCTAGCAATATTGGGAAGATTGCCAATAGTGAATAATTTAAGTTACTTTAATTTATCGAACTTATTGCCTTTATGCAAGTTGCACTTGAAAAGTCATGAATATCTCTTTTTTAGTTGTAGTTATTCCTTAAGTATCTAGGAAAAAGTACTGGAATTGTTTCACTTATAGAGTTTCAACTTAGCATATATGGAATTCATCTACGTACAATGAGATTGGAGAATATCCAAACGAAACATCCCGATATACATCATAAGCATAGAATCATGTATGTATAGGTTATGGAAGGAAAGGAATATAAGATGATTTCAAAACTTGGAAACTTAAAAGGATGAGTTCTATAGAAGATCCAAAAGGAATTTCAAAGGAAGTCTCTGATGGAAATCATCAATTTAGCAACCATACACCCAATAGGTAAAGAACTAAGATACATACGGAATGCAAATTAAAACCCTTCATAATCGATGAAAGACTTGATCATTTAAGTTTGAAAGTAAGAAGCAAACTATAACAATTACTCCATCAAGGAATAATGATAAAATGATTAGAACAACACTTTTAATCCTCCAAAATGCCACAAACTTAATAAGTTTGATAAGTTAAAAGAAAACAAAGATTTTAGTAGTTGAACGTCATAAACTGAATTAGTTTACTAAGCTCCAAAGTTGATGCAAGAACTTTAAACAAAACTCTCACAAAAACAAATCAAGATGTTTTATATTCCTTTTTTTTTCCTTGCAAAGAGAATCAACCTTGTTATATAGAACAAAGGCTAAGACACATCATTCAATTCTGATTTAATTTAAAAATGTAACTGCCCATTTAATGACAACCCAATTTGTAAATGTCTATCTAATGACAATCCCAAAACTTGACAAGCCATGAATATTAGTTTTAAATAGTTATGCCTTGTAACTCATTCTAATTAAGAGACAATAAAACTAACACTTAACAAAATTAAAAACCTAATTCTAGCATGTTGAATTCAACAACAAATAAAATATGCCCAACTTACTAAAGTTCGAAATAACAAAAAATAATAGTCCAAGATCCAAACAAACATAAATACAGCTGATTAGTGTTTTATTCTTCAATGGGTTGTATTGATTCAAATAATGTGGGTGGTTGGATCATTATCTTCATGATTTGAACGTTTTTTGAATCATGTTAATAATTTTAAGCTCTTCTTGAATCCATAGACCTTTGACATAATTTAGGTGAGCTTGTTCCTTACAAATTTATTCAAGTGGGAAAGTTAATGCTTCTTTCATCCCTTTAGCTTTAGCTCTTGCCATTGGCCCTCTATGAATGGTTAAAGGATCTTACTTCTTGATGTTATGTCCAATCTTGGCCAAATCATCCCTTGTTGATTCATATCATTTGCCTTTTCTTCAAAAGGATTCACCCTCAAATCATAACTTTCAATACAAATAAAGTTAAATCAGAAACATTGAAAGTGGCACTTACATTGCTGTAGTCACTTGGTAATCCATTTTGTATGCATTGTCATTGATTTTTTGAAGGACTTGAAATTGACCATCCCTTTTTGGCATCAATTTTGACTTCCTTTAGCAAAGAAATCTCTCTTTCCTCAAGTGTACCCAAACCCAATCACCTAGTTCAAATACAAACTTCTTACAAATTTTTTTGCATGTCTTTCATATTAAAGAGTTCTCTTTTCTATTTATGCACACGCCTTTTCATACAAGGCTTTGACAATCTCAGCCTTTTTTTTCCATCCAAATTGGATTTATCAATCGGTAAAGGCAGTAAATCCATATGAATTAATGGATTGCCCGTACATAGCCTCAAATGGAGAATGGCTAGATGTAGCATGTACACTTTAGTTGTAATTAAATTCCACATGTGGCAAACACTCGTCCCAATTCTCCAAGTTTCTTTGAAATATGACACTCAAAAGTGTGGAGAGAGTCTTATTTACCACTTCTGTTTGTCCATCTGTTTGTGGAAAACAAGTTGTTGAATACTACTTGTACCTAACTTGCTCCAAAGTGTTTTCCGAAATTGGCTAAGAAACTTTACATCTCACAATTTCCTGGAAGAATAACCCCACAACATATGTGGTATCATTTGTTTTATGGCAAGGAATGAAATGCACAATTGTGAAACCTATCAACAATAACAAAATTAGAATCTCTTCCCCTTTTTGTCCTAGGTAAATCCAAAACAAAGTCCATTAATATATCAATCCAAGGCTCATTAGGAGTATATAGACTACGAGGCATTACTCTAGATTTAGCTTTTTTACATGTGATGCATTTCTCACATATTCACTCAACATCTCTTTTCATTTTTGGTCAGAAGAAATTATCACTTAACACATCCAAAGTCTTTTTATTTCCAAAATGTCCCATTGAATCGCCAGTATGTGTCTCTCTCAAAAGCGATTCTCTCATTGAGCATTGAGGAACACACAACTTGGTTTCTTTGAAAAGAAAACCATCATGCCTAAAGAACTTGCCAAAACCTCACATGCACCATAAACATTAGGAAAATCAAGGTCAAAATCATCTAAATCTTTGATTTACTCAAAACCTAATAATTTTGCATCAAGCTTAGAAATTAGAGCATATCTTCTATAAAGAACATCGGCAACCACATTTTCCTTACCTTGTTTGTACTTGATTATGTATGGAAAGGATTCAATAAACTCCACCCATTTTGCATGCCTACGACATAACTTCTCTTGTCCTTTCAAATATTTAAAGGACTCATGATCATTATGTACAATAACTTTCTTGTACCATGTTGCCATGTCTCTAACACTTTTTCCATGGCATAAAACTCCTTATCATATGTTGGGTAGTTATGACTTACTCCATTTAGCTTCTCACTGAAGGATGCAATTGGTCTGCCCTCTTGCATTAAGACTATGACAATACCTATTCCACTTAGATCACACTCAATCTAAAAATTTTTAGCAAAGTTAGGAAAAGCAAGCAAAGGTGTTGAACTAAATTTTTCTTTAAGCAAGTTAAAACCATCATCTTGTTCCTTACCCCATTTAAATCCCACATTCTTTTTTATGAATTCAATTAATAATGTAGTAATTATAGAGAAATCCTTAATGAATCTTTTATAAAAGCTAGCAAGATCATCAAAACTTCTTAGGTCACTAACACAAGTAGGTTTCGACCATTCCCTAATTACTTTTACTTTTTTTTGATCAACATGTATTACTTTATCATTCACAACATAATAAAGAAAATTGGTTCATTAGTGCAAAAAATACATTTGTTTAAGTTAGCATATAACTTTGTTGATTTTAGATCATAACTCAAATAAGAAATCTCATGATTTCATAAGCATACAAGATCCTATGCATGTCACTAAGAAGGGTAGGATGATATACTAACTTGAAACGAAGAGGAATAACTCCTAGTATGCGTGATGTTTTGCCTCCCTTGTAGAGATACACTATGGCTTCTCCTTCTTCTCCAACTCTTTGTGGTTGGAATGGATGGAATAGACCGATCTCGTTAAACGCATGCCTTTAAAGAGTCATGACTCTTCCAAGAGTTATGTCTCTTGGCAAATCATCATGACTTATGACTCTTCCAAGAGTTATGTCTTTTGGTGAAACATCATGACTCTTGGCTAAGGGACACTTCCTTTGGCAAAGAGTTATGTATCTTAACTTAAAGTCATGATGGTACACTCATGACCATTCATTCTTGTACATGAACCCCTTTTTGGCCAAATGGTCACAACCATTGGCTGAAACAACCCATCCCTTCATCCAAAGTACACATAACTTCGTCAAAAGGTGTCATGTACGTTCATTCTAAGGCAAGGTACATGATGAATCTTCCTTATTGGCCGAATTCAACCTCTTGGTCGAATTCGTCCTTTCTTGGCCGAATTCATGTATCCATGTGGAGACAATGAACTTGCACTCTAAGTGCATACATGGGAAGATGCATTATGGTGTGCTACAACTCATGGTACACCTTAGTGTCCATTGTAAACTAACGCATTCTAGATTCTTTTATCTAGCACCAGCAATTTCGCCCATTAACCTTTGGGTTTCAACTCCAACTCATGCTTCTTAATTAGCTTTTCTAGCTTAACTAGTGTGAACACATTTATAGCTAGCTTTAATTCCTAAGAATCAAAGATGAGTTGTGGTAATCTTAATTAAGTCTAATTGAGCTTATCCCCAGCTTTCGAGCTATTAACTAGTTTTTATGAGCTCCCACAAGCTCACCTTAAGTTAGCTTTAGACATTTGAGCTAAGGGAAAGTCATGTCAAGCCACTTGTAGCTTACAAGAACTTCATTGAGCTCTCTTGAGCTCAGGGTTAGCTCCTTACATGAAACCTAAGGACTTTCAAATATATCTTGGTGCGTCAAATGGAATTTATAGCACTTAAGCTATAAAATTCCAACAAGCTCCCACTCGCACAAAGATATATTTAAAAAAATATGCTCCCACTAAAACAAAACATACTCAACAAGTAAACATACAAAGCCGAAAATAAATAATAGTTGAAGCACATAATTTTGAGTTGTGGGTGCGAACTGATACATGTAAACAAAATCTCTTTACATTGTGGTTGTTAGACCAACAACGAAAGATTGTCACTCTCCTCACATTTGAACAAATCAAACTTACTTGAACAAATCAAGTTATGCCTCTCAAACCCCAAGACATTTTGATACATATGTTTAATCACATTCAGTGTCCTTTGTAAGTTTTAACTCATAAAAATTATGAATGTATTAAAAACCTCAAGTGCACTTGGTTTCTTTCTCACATCACACTCAATCTTTCATATTGTACAAAACAATATTTGGCTACAAGATTGAGTAATGTGATTGTGTATCATTTATAGTGTGCAACATATGCTATCATAGTTATGCAACTCATGCAATTATACTTATGTAGGCAACTTATGCATTTATGCCTTTCCTTTAGCTTCGAACTACTAGAAAATTTAAGAAAACATGATCATCTAAAAGGAGCATACTCTAGCTCCATTTCTCCCTAGACCTTCAACAACCAATTAAAAAGACCATAATAGTCCTCAATTTCCTAATAGCAAGCTATAGTCACTAAGGGGTTTGAATGAAGAATCTCACATATGAGGAAGACAAGAGAAAAGTTGCTTATTTTTTTAGTTGGTTGATTTCATGGTTAACTATGGAACATTTGGAACACATCCCTCTGAGGTTGCCTAAACACGTTCTTCAATGTTTTACTACTCCACTCCCACTTGGAGGGGTATGTCAATTCTCCCTCATAAAACATTTTAGATGTGTAAATCCTATTATTCTGAATAATAGGACGACGTGTCAAACAACCATGAAATACTCCTTATTCTCACTCTTGAGAATGAAATCATAGGATAGTATGTATAAGTGGACACACAAACTTAATGACCATGATCACCTTATCTTGATGGATGCATAATCATGACAACCATAAGACTAAAGTGGTCATGTGTTGGTTCATGACTCCCACTTAAATGTATGACACACAAGTCATATATCCATTTTAAGAGATAACATACATTTAAGACTTTAGCAGTCTCATCCTTGATCTTATGCAAAGACACAAGGGCAGATGGCTGGTGTGAGAAAACCAACCTCAGCCTACAATTGACACATACATTTTTTATTGTGGTTTCAAAGTGAAATGCACCAATATTTGTAAACAACTTTTCATTTATCAAACATCTTACATGTGTGACACAAGAAGGGGAAAATTATACCAACATTTCATAATCTACGAAGACTCATTACCTTTACATGTTTAGTAAAATGAAATGGTGGCAATGGCTTGGTCATAGGGTCAACCACCATTAGGTCCGTAGATATGTACTCTAATTTAATTTCTCCCTCTTCTATTGCATTTCTAACAAAATGATACTTCATGCTAATGTGCTTAGTCTTTCCATGATACTTAGGGTCTTTAGTGCAAGCCAAAGCTGCCATACTATCACAATAGATAGTTATGGGCCTTTCCAAAAGCACAATTGACCCTAAGTGCTGAATAAAATTTCCAAGCCACAAAGCCTCTTACACAGCCAAGGCACTGGCAACAAATCCAACCTCCATTGTTGACAATGGTGTGCAAGTTTGTTTCTTACTACTCTAAGAAATAGCCCCATTATTTAGCATGAAGACATAGCCATATGTGATTTGCACGAATCACAATCACCACCCCAATCAACATTAGTGTAGCTATGCAAACTGAGATTTTCTCCTTGGTAGTATAGCCAATAGTCCTTTATATCCTTGAGATACCTAAGGACCCTTTTCACACACTTCCAATGCTCGATTCTAGCGTTAGAAGAATATCTTGCCAGTACACCTATAGCTTGGCTAATGTCAGGCCATGTACATAACATGGCATACATTAGACTTCCAATGGCACTTAGGTATGGGATCTTTTTCATTTCCTTCTTTTCTTGAGTACAACGAGTACACAAATCTTGACCAAGCTTGCAACCATATGCAAGTGGTGTACTCATTGGTTTTGAGTTTGTCAAGTTGAACCTTGTAAGAATCTTATCAATATAAGGTTCTTGAGACAAGGCCAACGTCTTAGCTTTCCTATCTCTTAGGATCTTAACACCAAGGATATAGGCAGCTTCTCTCATATCCTTCATGTAGAAGGTGGAAGACAACCATCCTTTCATGGTTTTCAACAAACTCAACCCATTACTTGCTATCAATATGTCATCCACATATAGAGTCATAATGGTAAATTTAGACCTAGAAGTGTACACATAAACACAATGGTCTTCATGCATCATCACAAAACCAAAGTTTGTGATTGCATCATAAAACTTCAATTACCACTGTCTTGACATTTGTTTAAGACTATATATAGACTTCTTAAGTCTACATACTTTGTGCTCTTGACCCTTTTCAACAAAACCCTTAGGTTGTTGCATGTAAATCTCCTCTCTCAAATCACCATTGAGAAAGATAGTCTTTACGTCTATTTGATGCAATTCTAAGTCCAAATAAGCTGCAACAGTAAGTAATAATTTGATGGAATTAAATTTCACAACAAGAGAGAAGGTATCCTTAAAATTTATACCCTCCTTCAGTGTGAATCCCTTGGCCACCAATTGGGCCTTGTACTTTCAATAGTACCATCATAATTCAATTTTATCTTGAGAAGCACTTATTCCTAATAGCCCTTCGACTAGGAGGTAATTCAGCTAAGTCCCAAACCTCATTGAGATGCATCGAATTCATCGCATCTTGCATTTTCATTAGTCACTTCTCTTTGTGAACTCCTTTAAGATCTTCTTGCACATTACTTAGTTCATCAATCTCAGATGACACCAAATTTGCCTCACTTCCCTCCAAAATCCACCATTCTTTTGGTGGTCCAAATTGCCTACTTGAACATCTCAAATTAGGCATAGGAAGAGGCTCATTATGATCTTGCCCTATAGCCTGATCATGTGGTTCTTGAACCCCCATAACTTCCTCCTAAACTTGTTCATCAAGAACTTCTTCTTGTTGTTCATTAACAAGTGCGGATGCAGAAGGCACTTGAACGGTCTCTTGTTAAGGAACTTCCACCACGGAAGGCGTAGTTAATGGTGCTTCTAAGGCACTAGACTGACCTTGCACAAAGGTCTTAGCCACATCTAAATCACAACATTCACCAACTTTAGGGAACTCATCCTCAATAAAGTTGGCATTTCTTGATTCAAAGAGATTTCCACTCTTGTGACTTACATCTAAGAACACATACCCCTTAGAATGCTCAGAATAACCACGGAAGTCACACTTCCTCCCTTTAGGGCCTAATTTCCCAAAAGGGTGATCTGTAGCATGTACATAAGCTGCACATCCCCAAGGATGAAGATAGCTTAAGTTAGGGGTTTTCTTCGATTATAACTAATATGGCATAGAATCAACAGACTTAGAGGGCACTCTATTCAAAATATGTGTTGTACTAAGCAATGCATCACCCCAATAGGCAATATCCAAGTTGGCCTTAGCCATCATGGATCGCATCATATCCATAAGAGTCCTATTCTTTCTTTTGGCTACTCCATTTTATTATGGAGTCTAAGGAAGTGTGAGCTGCCTCACAATGCCCTTTTGGTCACAAAATGCCTCAAAATCATTTAACATGTATTCGCCACCATGATTAGTCCTTAATGACTTGATCTTCTTACCCAATTGATTCTCCACTAAGTGCAAGTATGCTTCAAAGTACCTCAATGCTTCACACTTGTTCTTTAGTAAGAACACATGGGTAATCGTCAATAAATGTGATAAATTATCTAAACCCAAGTCTAGATATAATTCTCATTGGTGCACAAAGATCAGAGTGAACTAATTCTAAAACTTCTTGACTTCTAGTTACCTTGCCAAAAGGCTTTCTTGTGGCCTTGCCAACAAGACATTATTGGAAACTTGGTATAGAGACCTTGGACAATGATCCAAGTAAGCCACATGTGGCCAACTTAGTCATACTTTCTAGTCCAATATGTCCCAAACACTCACACCAAGTCATCTAAGTAGTAACCTTAGTTACATAGCTATTAGAAGTAGGAACACTCGCATTCAATTCAAACAACTCGTTGTTTACTAAACTAGAAATCAAAAGACTTAAAGGACAACAAACTGATTGAAATGGAATCAAAAGATGATTTAAGACTGAAGATATAACAAGGATTAACACAATCTGGTCTTAATCGCAGAATTGAATATAGTGCTCTTGCTTTTGTGCCTTTGGCTCTTTATCTTTTCTTTTTTTCACTACTTCTTTCTTGTCTGATTCCTTTTTCTTTCTTTTTCACGTTTTTTCTAATTCCTTTTTTCACGTTTTTTCTTTTTTTAATTTAGGTCAGAAGATCAAGAAAGCAAAGATTCACTAAAAGAAAACAAGAACACGAATTCAGAAACAAGAACTTAAAAAGACATAAAAGAACACCAAAGGTCAGATTGTCACAACAAAAAAGAAATGAATTTTTGTGAGAGTTTCAAAGAAACAAACAAGAAAGCATAAAAGAATACATATGAATTTAATAGAATGAAGCGAAAGCTCTAATACCAAACTGATGTGGACCCGACAAGAACGTGCTTTTGAACCCATGAATCAAATTCAGAAAACGAATTTCCAGGACCAGTTGGAATATGTAACAGTGAAAAAGGCTTTAACCCATTTCTTAGAGAAACAAGAACCAAAGGTATTGGAAAGGGATGACACCACAAACACTAGGGAAAGGTGTTTGATAAGTCTCTCACAAGGATTTAACCTAGATGAGTTTTCCATTCTAAGAAGAACCCAGAGTTGTGAAGAAAAACTCACTTTTCAATTCAGAATTCGTGATAATCTCCTTACAATTGTTTTTGACGGCTACTTAAAATGTTTTCTAGGTTAAAGAAACCTAACAAATCCTAACTAAGTAAAATAAGCTCAAAACAAACCAAGCTGGGCTGAAATTAACTAAATTAACTTAAACAACCCAATAGAGCAATTAAAACCCAAAATAATAAAATTTATCCAAACAAACTGAAACCCTTGGACTTAAATAGTTTAAATAGCCCATTATTACATAAAAAATACCAAAACAAGGTCCAAAAAACGCAACTAAAGCCAATGGTCGCACTAAGCAAAAGGAGAGCAGTGTATGGGAAAATTCTAGACTCCACAAAAAGCTTATCCATTGAGGGGCCAAACAAACTACGATTTAGACGTTCTTGGGCATTCTGGAAAGCTCAAGACGTCCTTTTCAACTCCCATGAAGACCAAGAACTCAAATGAAAACTTTAAGGTATCTAAATTTGGGCATCTTTCAGATCCATTCCACTTGTCAGCATGTAAAGTAGCTTGGTTGGATGCTGCACATCTAAGTCAGCCCCAATGGCTTCTTGCTTGGCCCCAACATCTTCAATTAGTCCATTTAGAGTCTCTTTCATTCTTCTAGCCTTTGTTTGAGTCATTGGCCCTCCTCCAATTTGTAAAGGATCATCAACTTAAGTTGGACTAGATTGCTTCCTCCTTGGTATGTCCTCCATGGCTTGATCTCCATCATTCCCCCTCTTCTCAAAAGGATTCGTCCTCAAATCAAAATCATCTACATCAAAAGGGGAAAGATCAGAAACATTGAAAGTGGAACTTACATTATACTCACCAGGAAGTTCCAATTTGTAGGCATTATCATTGATTTTAGCAATGACTCGAAATGGTCCATCTCCTCTCAGATGCAACTTGGATAGTCTTTTTGCTGGAAATCTCTCCTTTCGTATGTGCACCCAAACCCAATCTCCTGGTTCAAAAATCACTTTCTTTCTACCCTTATTGGCTAGGTAGGCATATTGCTTTGTTCACTTATCTATTTGTTGTCGAACCTTTGCATGCATTTGCTTCACCATGTCAGCCTTCTTTTTTCAGTCTAAATTAGCTTGTTCATTCACAGGTAATGGAATCAAATCTAAACTTGTTAATGTATTAAAGCCATAAACAACTTCAAAAGGAGAACAATTAGTAGCAAAAGCTATAACTCTATTGTAGGCAAACTCAACATGAGGTAAACATTCTTCTCGATTTTTCAGATTCTTTTGAATAATAGCACGCAAGATTATAAACAAGGTTCTATTTACTACCTCTGCTTGTCCATTGGTTTGTGGATAACAAGTTGTAGAAAATAGCAACTTAGTACCTAGCTTACCCCACAATACCTTCCAAAAGTAGCTCAAGAACTTTGCATCCCGATCTGAAACAATGGT
>JAOQML010136920.1:0-16193 GCA_027568935.1 Erythroxylum urbanii | reverse complement strand
CAATTTCAATCCATCTAAGCCATTGACACATTCACACAATTTAAAAAATGCAACCTAACAAACTGTTATACAATATGCAAAATTCACACTCAAAGCAAAACAATGACCCTCTCCACACTTGAACAACACATTGTCCTCAATGTGAGAAGGAGGCAAACAATCACGTATGGAAAGAAGAAACATAAATTAAAATAAAAAATAAAATAGATACTAAATTTAAAAGGAAAAGGGTTAAGAACAAAGCATTATGGTGATAGAGCTGAGGATGGTGTCGAAGGTGGAAGTTGGACGCCTTAAGCCTCGAAGTAATGATGGATATGACGTATATCTTGATTCTGACATCGTTGTGTTTGGGCCATCTCCTTCATTCTTCTAAAGTTCTCCGCAAGTGTATCTGTAATTACCTTAGTGTTTATGGAGATTGTATCGAGCATTTTCTTCCAACCCTGTTCATCTGTGTCTTCTTCCTTTTTGGACTCCTCGCTAGTCGAATCCTCTTCTTGTTGCTGCAAAGCACTCGAACTCGCTTGACTGTTCCTAATCTTGATATGTGTCATAGCACTAATATCCTGAAGTTCCATATTATGGGACTTCAGGATTTCTTCTCGCCACAGATGATGATGGTTCATGAATCCAAGATAGTAGACCATGAATTCGTTGCACTCAACTCCATAATAATCAGCTATAGCCAAAACCAAGTAACCCATTCCTAAGTTATTGCTCCTCTTACATCTAGTAGCAATAATTGCATTAAAGATGTGGGTGGTTGTGTAAATTGGGATGTTGTGGTCCATACACCACAAAAGGAAAAGTTCCTTCGTCGAACAATTGTTGACTTCCATTTTTTCAAAAACAGCTTAACACATGAATTTCTGCAATAATAAGTGTTTGTGCCTTCTAATAATGTTGTTGTGTGCATTCTTAGCATTGAAATGCTTTAACCCAGTTAGTGCAGTCCGGTAGTGACACAGAAATCATCGTGCTGATCCACTACGAACGATTCGGAGAACCACAAATTTCATACTAAGTCTCATAATTAAGCTCATAAAGTTGGCCCCGTCTAAACCACAATTCCTAGGTTTATTAGATTTGAAATGAAGGGATGCAAAGATTTCTAAGGTAACTTCTTCGTAAATTGGGTATTGAAATTGAATAAACTATCCCCATTGAATTCTCTCTACTAAATTTTCGAACTGGTCTCTCAATTCTAATCTATATAAAGTTTTAAAATGAAAATACTTGGGAACCATAATTTGCTTATTGCGAAAAGAGTGAAAGGAGTTACCTTCCTCATCTGAGAAGATCAAGAAAAGTCTTCTATAATTAGTTGCCCTGTCTCTTTTTCCACGGCCTGACGCTTGATTTCTTCCCAATGATTGGTTACGTTTTGCTGACTACTTAATGCACGACATAATGGATTTCAAGTAGGTAGAAGATGGAAGAGATTGGAAGTTTGGAATTTGGTTAGAGAGAAGTTAGAGCATTTGAAGATTCTAGCTTAGAGAGATAAAGTTAAAATGAAAGTGAATGAAAAATGAAGTGTGAAATGAATATATAGGTGAAGGAAGGGTAAATTGGTAAAAATTAGTTGAAATTTGTGTGGACTGTTTTACCTTGCCGTCAACCACGATCATGGCCTAGGCCTGCAATATTTCCACTAATTTTTTATTTTTTTCTTCTTTTGTCCTTCTATACTTTCCTGAAATCACTTCTTAACTCTTTATAGCTCTTTCACCTTTCTTTTGCTTACTTCCTTGATCATCTAATTCATGTTGAGATCTGATGCCTTCCCGATTTTATTTGAAAATGAAACAACCTAACTACAGAATTCAAACTATCTAAAAAATCAAAGGAAATAATCATGGAATTAACAATCCATAGGTTGCCTCCCATACAACGTTTCTTTTAACGTCGGTAGCTTGATGCTCTTCTTTTATTGAAAACTCAGTCGGGGTCAATTATGAGTGGCTCGCTTCTACCCTTTTTGTTCAACATCAGTTTTGTAGCTTATACGTAAGCTAAAAATTACAAAATGATTAGAAGGACAATGTTGATAACATTATGAAAACCAATTAAACTTAATAATTTCCTTTTTTCGGGTAAACTGTCAACAAAATAGGGAATAACAAAACTCTCTGAATCTTCCATTGAATCTAATAGTTTGTCCTGTAAAAAGGTGAGTTGCTCTCTTTCTTCCTTAATCACTTTTGTCTCATCTGCTTCTTCCGCTTCATGAGCAAAGACTTTCATAACTTCTTCAAACTCGATGTCTGTTGTCATCTATTCTTTAACCTTTTGTTCTTTAGAAGATTCGAACACATCAATTATCCTAAATGAGCTACTCTACTTCAGATTCTTAAATACATCATTCATGTTGAATATCACTTGGTCATCATTAATCTGAAGGATACGGTTCCTTTCATAGACATCTACCTAAAATTTTTCGATATTTAAGCATGGTATAACAAAATCTGGTAGATAATATGAGGGGTTTTCATCCTTTTCTTCATCCTCTTTCTTCATCTTTTGGTCTTCAATAAGGTGGGGTTCAGTTTGATTTTCCACTGATCCTTCTAGCTCTCCCTCATTCTTATGTGTGATACCCTCATATTGCTCTCTTTGATGTATTTCCATATTACTTAGAGAGTCTTCCACACTTCTCTTACAAAATTCATGGGAAAGTTGTCTCACTTGAATCTCTAGGTTGTGAATAGACGAGGCATGATTTTCTGTTACTTGCTCAATTTGCTCTTCTAGTCTCTTCTGGCCCTCTTTCATGTCGTGAGCTTACCTAGGATTTTGTCTCATTTAGAATCCGATGAATTGGACTCATCTTGCTAAAATCCTAATAGGTCTTGATGTCCTAAATGAGTCCTTATATTGTTGAACCAATAAAAATTTGGTTGGTTCTGCTGTCTCAGAGTGTACATGTTCCAATAAGGATCGTTACTTCCCCAACCATACTGTGTCTCATTGTGATTCGCAAAAGTTCCTTGCTCCCTCTAATATCTATCCTCCATCGTTATTCTTTTCATTTCTTCTTGGCATCAAGCTCTTCAGATGTCTCATTCTCACTCTAAGATGTCTTTATATGTCTCTACTTTACGCCCCAAACTTCTTCTTTTTTTATTTTTTTATTTTTATTATTATTTAAAACAAAAGATAGTGAAAAAGCCTTAGACTAAAGAACTAAACTAATCGCCTCTCCAGCAACAGTGCCAAAAACTTGATCGGGTGTTTGATACATGTAAGTTTTAATAAATACCCTCAATAATCCACAAGTGAATAGTTCATATGCGTAGTACCTAATGTGCCGATCCCATAAGGAAGGATAATTTAATCCTAAAATCTAGGGCCAGAGCAAATTGCAGAAATTCAAAATGTAACGACACTTAAATAGGAATTCAATTCAATCAAATCAAAAATCAATCACGAAAATATTAATGATTTAGCAATTGCATCACACACCTAAGAATCAACCTAAAGGAATTACCAATTAAGAGAAAGGAAATTCTACCTATCTTTAACGCTAACCTAATAGATTATGAATTACTAGATTATTGGTTCTAAACGGTCCTCCTAGGGTTGATTACTCTCTCTCCAGTTATAACTATTAACCCTAAATCTAATTAGATTATGAAAATTGCAATCTCTCGACTAACAACCTATCCAAAACCCTAATTAGCTTTGAAGTTGTCTAATAAACTATCAAAAACCTACGCAAGACATCTCTTCGCACAATTTACAGATTTGATTTAATTTTTATTCTATTAAAACACTTAACTCTCATTAGCCTAATAATTTATTTTTATTCGATTCACCCTCTCAGTTTATTATCAAATTATGCATGTCCAGAATTAAACCAAAACAAATCCAATAACACATAAACAATCAAATTTCATTAATTCAAATACAAAACTCCGAAGGTGACTTAAGAACATGTCAACATTCAAAATCTTATCGTCAAACTGTGTTTCCCGATTCTATATGATAATACAAATGAAAAATAAACAGGAAATATGTTCTGAATGGATGATGGAGGCAACAATGTTGGGAAATTCCTTACTCGGGAAGTGTGTCGAATCAGCTTCTTCTCCACTTCTCTCTTCCTTCTTCTCTTTCTCAATTTCTCAATGAATTCTCCCTAGGGTTACTTCAAGGTGGCTAATATCAAAAGCCTTCACTACCTCTTTGTCTTGTTCTTTAAATATCCTTTGTGTTTTGAGCATCCCTAGGGTTTTTTTGGGGACTAAAAAGCCTAAAAAATCTCTCGAAACTTGAAAATTTTGAGTGTCTGTGCGTCTATACCGCGTAGTCACATCCGAACCTTCTGTCATGATCGTGTTTTTGAGTGTCTACACATTTGCCTGACAGAAGCTCCATCCGAGTCTTTTGTCAGGATCATGGCATGTAGGCCATGATCGTGGTCCATGGCTTAGGCTTCTGTTACGATCGTGGGCTCACTTTGATACTTCTAGCACAATCGTGGGCCATTGTGCTATGATCGTAGGCTGTTGTTTCAGCCCAAACATTTCCAAAACTTCTCTGTTCTTCGATGTTGACCCTGAAACACTAACAAACACATCAAGGTACCTCAAAAACATAATATTTAAGCTCAAAGACTTGTAGTAACCCATAAAACACTTAAAACATAAATAATTAACAAACTAACATAATTCTAACCTAAACATATACTAAATGATTGAATTAATAACTAAACACATATCAAACCAAGCCCTAAAATATGATGCAATTTACACTTATTATAAACTTGTTTAAGGTCGAGAGAAACTCTTAGCATATTTATTCTAAGAAGATTTTCTAATTGCTACATTGGTGTAATCATATACAACTCAAAAGCTTCCTTTCTTAATAAACCTATTGAATTAAGGCTATGTTGAATGGAAAACAGTCTCCTAGTTTTACGCTAAAAAATGTAAGTATACGGGTCTTGACTTGTAGTAATAAGCAGATATCGATCCTACAAGGATTGTGCTTAGGCATCACTTAATTTAGATTGATCTTTGTTTAAGAACCAAATTTTTTTATAGAAATAAACTGGAAAATTAAATTAAATTAAACAACCAACAATGCATAAATAATAACGCAAAAATGCAGCAACTTGAAATTCAAGATTTTAACAACTAGAGATCACTTTTTCTTGATCTTATCTCTCTCTTATTTGTTAATTAGACCGTGCCTTACGTACCTAAGATGTCCTAATGTATTAATTACCATCTTTTAAGGTATAATTAATTATCCCTAGCCAAATTAAATGGAGATGATTAAGTAATCTCTCAATCTACAAAATCAATCCACCAATTCAACTAGTTATTAAATTATCCTATGGGTGATCAATTAATTAGCCAAGATCTCTCTTTTAACTAATCAATTAACTTGATGAATGTAAGTCTATAGAGTGCCAATTCTCATTGTACAACCCTACATAAATTACCCAACTCAATCTCTCAATATATTGCAAGGTATAAATTCATCATTCGTCAAAAGCTTTATTTATTCGAATCAACAAAATATGAGTTCAACAAGAAGTTCAAAAGTAATCTCTATAAATAAATTAGCCACTCATGATGTCTATGACATCCCCAACATTCAAATAATCCATCATACAAATGCTAGAAGAGAAAAAACAAAAGAAAACTAAATGAATCAAATTCCTCCACTGTTTAGCCCGAATCTGGAAAATCCAGTGTTAATGTGATCTTTTCCCAATTGTGAATGGAAAACCTTAAATCTCTACCTCTCTTAATACTTTAAACCTGGTTTTAATCAAGGTGGCAATTCTATACTAAAGATGTCTCGTCCATAAGGGTTTATAACCTTTTATAGTCATGAAAACCTAAAAAAAATAAGTGAACCCCATGTGTATCCTCAGGTTAGACATCTCGTAATTATGGGAATTGACATAAATCCCACAATTATGGGTTCTTGCATTATAATTTCTCCTCTTCTCTTCTCCTCTCTTAGTCTCTTGCTTAATGACAAAGGTTGCCACCTCCATTCCTACATCAAAGTACTCAATTCTTACTTTAAATTAATATCAAACATAAAAAGAACACAATGAAGATCAAACTAAATAAAACATACAAAATAACTTCAAAAACATAACAAGAATAACTTATTATGCAAGAAACACATGCCAAATACTTTAGAAAAACACATACTAATGCACAACTATCAACTTCGCCACACTTAAATATTTGCTTGTCCTCAAGCAAAAGTAAACACAACTAATCAATTCCATCACTTAATTTTCACAAAGATTAAAGCATGCAATAACTTAAATTTTGGCCAACTCAAATGTCAATCTACTACACATATCATGACAACTTTTCATTAGTGTACATAAGCAAACTCAACATATGGCACCATCACTTAAAGATAAGTCTAGAAACAAAATGAGTCTTCCTTACTGTTTCACTCATTTCTCTCAAGTGTTTGATGGTTAGTGTTTTGCTCAAGCTCCCTATAGGAAATTACACTACCATAAGCTTGCTAATACACCAATTCTCCTCTACAATGATTACATGCATAAATAGATCAAAAGGACTTGCTTCAAATTGTAATGTGGTAAAGGTTAAGGTGGGTAAAAAGGATAAAGGTTTAACACAAGCATTCGTAAAGTAATAAGTAGAGGGATAATAAAACAAAATTATGAGATACACAAATGTGAATATACTACTACTCCACACTTATTAATGCTACTAAAATGCTCTTCCTTTTTATTTTCTTTTCTTTTCTTTCTTTTTTTCTTTTGAATAACATGGAAGAAACAATGAACAAAATAGCAACTAAATACAATATGATTCAAGAGCAGAAAGCACTCAACTCATCTTACAAAACATTTGTAGCAAAAATCCCAAACTAATTCATCACTTAATACCATACTAAGCTTATAAATGGGTAGGTTAATGTAGTTTCGAGTTTTAAATTTTGGGGTATTTTCAAGAAATAAAATGGTGAATGCTCAAGGGATAATAAAAGGTAGGTCATTCAAGCCAAGGGTTAACACAAAAAGGGCCTTAATCATCTCTATTAAGCTTGCATCCAGTAGACTCAAACTGATTCAAAGCAAGTTCTAAAGGTAATAACCTAAGGAAGCATCACACAAATAAAGAAATAAAATGACTATAAATGGAGTCATATAGGCTCAATCCTCACATTGGCTCAAATGAAAATTCATTATGCATCTTTACACTACCTCATTTCTCAAGTGTTAAATTTTGAGTAAGCTTATATAACCAACTACTTTTCATCACTCAACATGGTTCACTCTTTACTTAAGTAGCCTAATCCGAGTTCAAGCATGCATTCAATCGTATTCCAACTAGCATAATAGAATCTCATAGCAAAACAAATCAAAATGATTCAAGTTTGGTTCCATTACTTAGTACAATACAACATAAAACAACCTAATATGCCTAAAACATACATCCTATTTAACACAATGCAAACAGTGACTAAACAAACTAAAACAATGTAACTGACAAAGTAAATGTCACCTCCCTACACTTAAAAAACATATTGTCCTCAATGTCACAAGGTAACCAAAAACCAAACAAAAAGACATCAAACCAAACAAAAAGAAAAAAAATAACTAACAAATTAATTAAAACAATGTAAAAAGTTTAGGGTAAGGAAGGCTCATGAAGAATGTGGTGGTAAAGGTGTTGGAGAAGGGACTTCAATATTATTCCTCTGGATGAATTTGAGGAATTTATTTTTTATGTACGGCTACTCCATCTGCACTTATCTCATATGGGTGCCAAGCTCATTAATTTGCAGCGTCATTTATTGATGGTTAGAGGCTATTTGATCAAGGATTTGTTGGAATATGTCGACCTCTATTGTTACAGTTGGTTTCTCTTCCACTGCTTCTTCTTGAGGCTCCAACCGGTGCCTAATATGTGGATGGTCAGGAAGTGGCTACATCCTTGCCCTTCCTGTTCTTAACAACTATGCTCGTCTGAGGGTTTTGGAGCTCTATAGAATGGGAGCGTCTCAAATAAGGGGTATCAAAAACATCATATCTAGTTGTACGCACACTATCCACATCAAGATTGTAAAATAAAGCTGAAACAATAAAAATGTATGACATGCCAATAGATCAAAAAATTCGATAAGGGGTATTTATTTTGATTTTTCGATCCATGCACCAAAGGAAGAAAAGTTAATCTTTAACTGAGCACTTATTACTTTCAGTTTTGTTAAAAACTATTAAGCACATAAACTTATAAAGAAGTAAGTGCTTGGTGCTACGAATTAAAGTATTTGGTGCATTCTTAAAGTCAAAATTTGTTTAACCTGTTAGAATTTTCCAATGATCATCTACACAAAAGTCATTATGATCATCCAAAACTTTAGTGTTTGATAAATCAAAAAGTGCACAAATAACAGTATAATCAAGTTTATAAACATAGCCACCTATCATAAACCAGAATGTATCCATTTTAGGATTGTACTGCCCAATGGTGAAAAATTCGATAGTCATTATAAGATATATCGACACATCGTAATGAATTAACCGACCCCAACCAATATTCGCAGCCAATCTCTCAATGTTTCGCCTTAATTATAGATTTTCTAACAGTTCCAAATCAAAGCATCTAGGAGGGATTAATTTTTTATCCTTAAAGTCATGAAATCGCATACCTTCATCATCCGAATAAATAGGGAATAGGGCACGAAACGTGGCTACCATATCTAGTTTACCTTCTCCGGTGACTTGTAGGTGCAATTCATTGATTGGTTTCTGAGCTGCAATCTTCTTTGGAGCTATTGTAAGAGAAAAATCTGCAAAAATAAGTAAGAGAGAGGTGAGCACGTTTTTTAGAGAGAGAGAGAAAATCTTACCAAATCCTTAGATTCTTGAGAGATTAAAGGAATAAGAAATTGATGGAAGAAGTGAAGAAAATACCAAGATTTGAGTGAAAGATGAAGGATTTGAGAGATTGGGAGAGTGGGTTTCATGTGTTAAGAGAGAGAGAATGTGAAAATTTGAAGAATGAAGAAAGAAGGGAGGAAACTTAAAAACTTTCAGATGAGGGTTCCCACGATCGTGGGAATCCCTATCATTCCCACAATTGTGGGTTAAAGCTCCAGAAACTTTCTGGAAAGCCTTCCCACGGTCGTGGGAATCAACCTCATTCCCAGTATCGTAGGTTAAGGCTCCAGAAACTTTATGGAAAACCTTCCCACAGTCGTGGGAAACATACCGATTCCCACGATCGTAGGTTAAGGCTCCAGAAGGTTTTGTAGAGCCTTCCTACGGTCGTGGGAAATAACCCAATTCCCACGATCGTGGGAATTCCAACTTCTCCTACTTCTTGTCCCTCTTATAAGCTTAGCATGCATTCTCTACATTCACACAACCTACAAACACATCTAACCAAAAAGAAATTTGAAGAGAAAACAAAGTTTAAATTCAAACATAATCTAAATAAAAACAAAACAAACTCAAATCAAACATAATCATAACCAAATAATCAAACAAACAAGTAAACAAAAAATAATCAGAGGAAAATAAAATTTCATGGGATGCCTCCTATATAGCGCCTATTTTAAGATCAGTAACTTGACACTCTCATTGTGCTTAAGGTGGTTCAAATGAATGGTGCAATGGTAGTGCAGTCACTGATCTCACCATCTACACATAAGCTACCATGCTATGGATTCCACCTTCCTTATGATTCCCCTTCCTTTGCCTTTTTCTTCGCAATCGTTTCTTTTTGAATGCATTCCTAGGATCCTCAATATCTTCCCATTATCCTAGAGGTTCAGTTTCCTTGATATTAGTTAGAGATAGAGGAGAACTGTTGTCTTTCTTTGACACTTTGAAAGTTATTTGCTGCTTTCCTACCCTCAGAGTTAGTTCACCCCATCAACGTCAATTATTGAGTGAGAAGTGTCCAGGAACGGTCATCAAAGGACCATAGGGGTTTCCACATCTTCTCCAATATCCAACATAGAGAAATCTACGGGGAAGACAAATTTACCAATTTGTACTTTCACGTTTTTAATAATCCCCTTCAATTGATGAACTATTCTGTCAATCATTGTATTAATATTTTTGTAGAATCTAACTCTCCTAACTCCAACTTCTGACTAAAGGTATAAGGCATCATATTGATATTTGCTCCTAAATTTTCAAATGCCCTGTCTATCTTGACTCCATTGATACTGCAAGGAATATAGAAATCCCCTGGGTCCTCTTTCTTCAGTGCTATGTTAGGGTTCCTTTCGCTATGTGCTCCTTAACCTTCTTCTTGACTAATTCCTTTAGTGTGAGCCTTGTTTGTAGTTATTCCATTATGTCCTCAACCTTGTTTGATTCAACCTCTGTAAAATTCCTCATTGCCCTATTTAAAATGGACTTCCGTTGAGCTAGAATAGGGTATGGAATTTCATGTTAAGGTTTCTTGATTGGCTTAATTATGAGTTAACTTTGAAGGAATTTCATAATTACTTATCCTTTTCTTTTATCTCCACCTTCTTTTACATGTTCAAGTTCCTTTTCTTGGGTCTGAGTGATGGTCACGATTCATTCCTTTAGGTTAGACTCGGTATTATTTGGTAGACTACCTGCACTTCTAGAAGATAAAGCATTAGCAAGTTGACCTACCTGAACCTACAAGTTGTGGATGGATGAGGTATGGTTCTTCATAATTTGATCAAACTTTGCCTCCATCCTCTTTTGACTTTCCTCTTGGCTGACAAACATCCTCTTCTGTTTCTCTTTTTGAGTTACCAGTTTGGACCCTAAACATCCATCAACTTGTCCATTCTGCTCTCCATATATCCAAGTCAATCTTGCTTAAATCCAAGAGATCCTTGCGGTCTTGCTCGGCCATCTGTATTGTTAGTACCTAAGAGAAATTTGATGCTTTTTCCACCCCGAATTGTAACTATTAGAGTAGGGATTATTACCTCTTTGCTGCTACCCCCCAAGTAATTTACATGTTCTGTACCACTGGCTCCCAACAAAATACATTCTGCTGTGCAATGGTTGTTTTGCCCACATAACTCACACTATAATTGCATAGCTTTGGTTGTAGATGAAGATGCTCCTAGTATATTGCTCAACTGCTTAGTAAGGGCTATGATCTGTGATTGTAAAGCTGTAATGGAGTCTATCGGGATCATACCTTTCTGCTTCTTTTGCCCCTATCTACTCCTCTCACGTAACCACATGCAACTATTGCTCACTAATTCCTCCAAAAGGTCATGAACTGCATCAATAGTCTTTCTCATCAAAGAACATCTAGCAACTGCATCTATGGTTCCTCTTATGCTCTAAATTACACTATTGTAGAATTTTTGCAACAGGAACTCCCTCGGAAGGTTGTGGTGGGGACAGCTTCTTTGTAATTCTTTAAACCTCTCCCAGGCTTCATATAGAGACTCCCCATCACTCTGCTAAAAGTTTGTGATCTCCTTTATGATTTTTTTTGTCTTGGTCAATAGGAAGTATTTCACGAGAAATGATTGGGCTAGCTGCTCCCAAGTATCATGCCTTCACCCGATCTCTCAAAATGAAAGAAAATAGTCGCAACTTCACGACATCGTCGGACATCCCATTAAATCGAAAGGTGTCGCAAATCTCCAAAAACTTTGCAATATGGGCATTGGGATCTTCATTGGATAGCCTATAAATTTGTATACAATTTTGCAATATGTTGAGGAGTGCCGGCTTGATCTCGAAATTATTGGCTTGAATCGCTAGCCTTGCAACTCTTTGAGGGCTAAAGCCTGGACTCATAAAGTCTATAAATGTTCTCTCAGGTCCTCCTTGCTCTCCTTCTTTTGCCATATTTTCTGCCATATTTCTTTGTATAGTATCTTGACACTTCGCTCTTTTTAACTCTCATTCGTGTCTTGTGATTTCGGATAACTCGTTGTTGCTAAATTTTATCGATCTTCGCGTGCTCCTTATGTTCATGCACCTACAAATACGTAAGGAAAAGTATCAAAAACTCCTAAATCAAAGTAACCTAAACTAAACAAGATGCTAAACAAACAATCTCCGGCAACAACGCCAAAAACTTGTTGAATGAAAAACAGACTCCTAATTTTACATTTAAAACTGCAAGTATAGGGTCGTAACTTGTAGTAATAAGCGGATATTGATTCCACAAGGATTGTGCTTAGGCACCACTTAATTTAGATTGATCTTTATTTAAAAACCAAATTTTTATAGAAATAAACTGGAAATTAAATTAAATTAAAAAACCAACAATGCACAAACAATAACGCAAAAATGTAGAAACTTGGAATTCAAGATTTTAACAACTAGAGATCACTTTTTTCCTATCTTATCTTCCTCCCATTTTATTAATTGGATTATGCCTCACCTAAGATTTCCTAATGTATTAACTACCCTCTCTCAAGGTGTAATTAATTGTCCCTAGCTAAATTAAATGGAGATAAGCAATCTCTCAATCTACAAAATCAATACACCAATTCAACAAGTTGTTAAATTATCCTATGGGTGATCAATTGATTAGCCAAGATCTCTCTTCTAACTAATCAATTAATTTGATGAAAATAGGTCTATAGAGTGCCAATTCTCATTGTACAACCCTACACAAATTACCCAACTCAATCTCTCAATATATTGCAAGGTGTAAATTCATCATTCATCAAAAGCTTCATTTATTCGAATCAACAAAATAGGAATTCAACAAGAAGTTCAAAAGTAATCTCTATAAATAAATCAGCCACTCACGATGTCTATAACATCCCCAACAGTCAAATAATCCATCATACATATGCTAGAAGAGAAACAACAAAAGAAAACTAAATGAATCAAACTCCTCCTCTTTTTGGCCCGAATCTGGAAAATCTGGCATTGGTGTAATCTTTTTCTAATTGTGAATGAAAAATCTTGAATCTCTACCTCTCCCAAGACTCTAAACCTACGTTTTTACTATAACCTTATATAATCAAAAAAACCTAAAAAAAATAAGTGAACCCCACGTGTATCCTCGAATTAAACATCCCACGATCGTGGGAATTGGCATAAATCCCACAATTATGGGTTCTTGCATTATAATTCCTCATCTTCTCTTCTCCTCTCTTGGTTTTTAGCTCAATGACAAAGGTTGCCACCTCCATTCCCACATCAAAATAATCAATTCTTACCCTAAATCAATATCGAACATAAAAGAACACAATGAAGATCAAATTAAACAAAAACTTACAAAATAACTCCTACAACACAATAATAATAACCTATTATACAAGAAACACATGTCAAATACTTTAGAAAAACACAAACTAATGCACAATTATCAAGCTACCATTTCAAAATTTTAAAGAATTTTAATGCATCAAAGCTGCTTTCTTTAAGACCTTCCTCAGTTTCCTCTTAAGTATGCCAAAGTATATGTAATATGCCTTAAGTATAACTCATCATGTAATGATTGAGCCCTTAATTCATTGAAATTAACAAGATAAAGTTATATGAAAGATTAAAAGGATTTGTTCTTAATGTGCTTGATTCTTCATTATTCTTGGTTTTTCGTACAAATGACCTTGGAAGATCTCTTAAGTTGCATAAGTGCTCCACTTTGCTCATTTTATTAAATTGGATCCTCTGGTCACTTTACCCTTCCATTGAATTTCATCTTTCACATATTACTTAATTTCATTATAATAAAGCTACTAATATATCACTAAAAATAAATTCAATAACAACAATATATTTTGTTCTCATCAAAACTATAGGTTCAAACCTCACTTTGTCAAGTAACACTTTCAATGTTACCACCACTCTTTATTACAAAAGAATGCTTTCTAACATTATAAGCACGAACAATGCTAATGTGTGAACTGTGTGTTCTTCCAATTTTAGAAGTAACTTCCTAGATTTCTCAATAGATATTTTAAAATTTGATTGCTCTGATGTCAGTCCAATAGGAAAGACGTGATTTTTCTATTGTCAGTCTAACAAGAAAGAGGTAAATTTGACTATATTTAGATTAATGTTAATGGTAGGGACAAATTTAACCTTCTCATTTTTGTTGTCACTTGATTAATAAAAGGCACATGCATCATTTTACTATACCTTTTTCAAAAAGAAAAATAATTGCTTCAACATTGTTGATAACATACTCTTATAACATATTATAATGAGTTAAAGCCTATTATCTATAATTGACCTGATATCTTTTGAAAATCAACTCATCTAAATAATGAAACACATAATTAAATGATGTCCATTCAAATCTTTAGAATCAATAAAATTTTCTAAAGGTAAACTATATTTAAAATCTAAAATTTTATTCAACATTTTTAATAATATTCAAAAGTAAAAAAAATCAATTAAATAGATAAAATTTTAACTTGTTGCAAATATAACCTGTAATTAATGCTAATGTTACTCTTTCTGAAGTCGAGCGCCACGTACACTGATATCATGTCTAGACAGTATACATATAGATTTTAGTAATTAGAATAGAATATATAGAAAACAGATTATTTAAAAAAATTTAAGAAGGGCACTAATTATTTTGTTGATTAGAGCTTGAGCCATGAGGAGTGATTCAAAGAAAGAGCAAATTGACGCAATATTGCATAAACAGGTGCGACGTATTCTTCAGGGTAGACTTGCCGTGGGCGTGCTACAAGTTTGGTTTTACTTGTTTTACTTTGACCTTCAAGAACCTCTTCTTGAAATTTTTGTTTCCTTTCATTTAGCAAAAGTTAGTATATATTTTTTGAACTGGTGAAAGGGACATTATTATGGTTCTTCAAGTATATTAGCATTATTACTTGACATCTCATTTCTTATGATGCTTCTTTCAGGTAATTTATGTTGGAGGCACTAACTTCATGATTTGGTTATTTCTTATTTTTTGTTTTGTCTTGAACTACTTAATTGCTATAATGATTCCCCTAACTTATTATAACCTTATTGTTTACACTAAAGCCCTTTTTAATGGTTTTTGTAAATGGCTAATCTTGCTTTTGTAGCCGATAATCTCTGCAAAGGTTGAAGAAGCACTCACACATTCGACACGTGTTTCCGTTTGTATGGTATTCACTTCTTCATCCTCATGCTACTAGTTTTAGGATTTCAACGACCTATAATTAATAAAATAATTAGGATTTTCTTAGTTTTTTAATAATTTATTTTTATTATATTATATTTTAATTATTAAGGTCTACACGCATGCTGAAGGTTAATAGTTTCATCTTATACAAAGCTTCACGTCAGTAAATATAATTTCAAAGTTAACGATGTAATATGTGTAAAACAAAAATTAATTACATTGGATTTTCTGTGATTTAAATCTTTTTCGCTGTTACTTACTCTCTTATACTTTCATTTACATCATTCTCCATGTTTAGGTGTTTTGTCGCACAACACCTTTCTTAGTTGTGCCACATAACACACTTCTATTGCAAGAATGGCATTCTCTCTTCACCGCCCACATCAAGAAAAGAAAGTCTCTTGAGTGAATCACCAAAAAGAGTTTCATCATTTGCTATTGAGGTTGAAGAAGATACAGAAGCACTAATTCGTTAAAGTTCTGAGCTTGATTCAGTTGCCTACATAGAAACTTGATGTTTGAAAGAGATTATCTAAACAATCCAATGTTACTTGAATGTTGAACGCTTGACTGCTACTCGTAAATCCAATCTAGCTTTTTGCGAGATGGCAGTGGCTGATATGTAATTTATTTTAATTTTTAAAATAAATTAAAAATTGGTATATTTAACTGATATTTTTTATTAATATTATAAATTTGAAGTTTAAAATATAATTTTTTTAAGTTATTGGTAAAATACTTAACGTCAAACCCACAAGTGCAAATCCTCTGTCGAATATTAGCTTATCTTATTCTGTCAAATATCAAAACGACGTCGTTTTTTATAAAAATTGGAGAGTCACTTGTGAGACCCAACAACTGACGTCGTTTTTTAGCTTAAGTCATTTTCGTTACTGTTAAACATGTGTTGTTTAAAAGTGTATATAAAGTCATTTTCGTTACTGTTAAACATGTATTGTTTAAAAGTGCACATAAAGTCATTTTAATTTTTATTTATTATAATAAAAAATGTACATCATTATTTCTTTCTCTTTATTCTAAAAGACAAATAATTTTTGTTTGTGTGTTTAATTCTTTTTATTTGGATGATGACAAAAATAAACAAATATTTTTATCCTTATT
>JAOQML010136900.1:0-16199 GCA_027568935.1 Erythroxylum urbanii | reverse complement strand
AACATCCTTGTACGTAAGTACATATAGTGGCTATCTTGCAAGCATAACACTCTTAACCTTACTTTTTCTAGCAATTACATTTAATTTCTTACTTTCCTCTCTTTCTTGAACACCTCTCTTTTGATTTTTCTTCTCGGCCTCACTCTCTTTCTTTTCTCTTATTTGTTGTTTTTCTTTCGATTTCTTTTCCTCTTGCTCACTAATCTGATTTCCTCTCATTTTATACTCACTTGTTATCCTAATCTGATCCTCATAAGCTTGTAAAGGTTAAAGAGGGGTTAGCACAATGTTTTCATTATTAAGTTAAAAAACAGTTTGTGTACCCATCATGTATAACCTTCCTATCGAATTGCCATGGACGAACTAATAAAATGTAGCTAACATGCATTAGTGCCATATCACAAGGAACTTCATCTCTATATTTTCCAATAGAAAAAGACACTAAAAGCTTCCATGTGTGCTTGATTCTAGTCATTCCCGAGCATAGTTCCATCTTGTTAAAGGTTCTCTAGGATAAGTTCCTATTGGGTCTCCCATCAGAAACAACCACACTAGGCAAAGTAGGGTTAAGGTCATTAGTGGAAAAATAAACATCCTTATATATAAAAGTACAAGTAGTGGCTATCTTGCGAATGTAACAGTCTTAACCTCGCTTTTTCCAGCAATTACATTTAATTTCTTACTTTCCTCTCTTTCTTGAACACCTCTCTCTTGATTTTCTTCTCGGCCTCACTCTTTTTCTTTTCTCTTATTTGTTGTTTTTCTTTCGATTTCTTTTCCTCTTGCTCACTAATCTAATTTCCTCTCATTTTATACTCACTTGTTATCCTAATCTGATCCTCATGAGCTTGTAAAGGTTTAAGAGGGGTTAGTACAATGTTTTGATTATTAAGTAAAAAAGAGTAACAGTTTGTGCATCCATCATGTCTAACCTTCCTATCGAATTGCCATAGATCACCTAATAAAATGTGTCCAACATACATTAGTGCCACATCACAAGGAACTTCATCTCTATATTTGCCAATAGAAAAAGACACTAAAACTTGCTTGGGCACCTTAATTTCTCTACATTCATTCAATCATTGCAACTTATATGGTGTAGGATGCTTGAAGGTATCCAATTTTAGCTTATCTACTAACAAGGTATATGCAACATTAATACTACTGCTGCTATCAATAGTCATGCTACAAACCTTGTTTTTAATGTGGCGTCAATATGGAAAATGTGCACATGTTGTTCCCTTTCATTTTCATCCTTGGACTGAATATTTAGTGCACGCCTTACAATTAGCATATCTCCATGCATAGGTTCTTCAACATCAACATCAGAACAGTCCTCTAATGGTGGCATTTTATCATCACTTGAACCAACACTCTCTGCATCACCATTCTCCAACATGATCGTAGCCCTTTTGTTTGGTCATTGAGAAGTAATATGTCCAAGTCCTTGACACTTAAAGCACTTAATATCACCAGATTTAGGAGAATATTTATTTTTGGTTTTACCTTTAAAAGCAACAACGGAATCCTTTGGCTTTGCATCTCCTTTCGATTTCAAGGCCAAGTTGGTGTGTCTGTCTTTCCAAGTTGGCTTCCAAGAGGAGTTAGAAGAACCTGATTTTCTTGATTTTTGTTATTTCTAAAACTTAATGGCCTTATGTAGCAAGTCCTCCATCCACACATAGTGTTGTAAGTCTACCACATCAGCAATCTCTTTGTTTAAACCACCTATGAATCCTGCCATTGTTGCCTCTAGGTCCTCCTCTATGTTTGCTCTAATCATGGCCACCTCCATCACTTTGCAGTAGTCTTCTACACTCTTAGACCCTTGAACCACCCCTTGCAACTTTCTATGCAAATCTCTATAGTAATGGCCAGGTATAAATCTGTTGCGCATTACCATCTTCATTTTTTCCCAAGACTGAATTGGTCTTTCACCATTCCTCCTTCTATTTGTCACTATTGTTCCCACCAAATACTTGCATAATCTATGATTTCAAAACATGCAAGTTTCACTTTCTTCTCCTTGAAGTACTTATGGCAGTCAAATACATGCTTAACCTTTCTTTCCCACTCCAAATAGAGCTTGGAAATATTCTTTCCTTGAAAGACTAGAATCATCATCTTTATACTGCCTAAATTATTATCCCTTTTGGACTTGTCCTTCTTGCCTCTTCTAGAGTTGGAATCTTCATACTCTGATTTGTCTTCCTCTTCTTCCTCAAACACACGTCTTCTAGTGGATTTAGAAGCTGATGAAGATTGCAAATCATCCAACCTGTTGTTCAACTTCTTAAATTTTTTATTGACAACCTTCATGAATAATTTCATGTCAATTTCATATTATTCTCCTTCACTACTCATGTTTATATCCTGTGAGAAAAAGTTAGTAGCAAAATAGAATAGGTTCCTCACACACTCACTCACATGTTTACACTTCAAATAATGTAAATTCCACTCGTGTTTCACTCTATTTTTGGCTTTCACAATGCCGATCTCACCACTCTTGTCTTTTTTTCACTCAAGTCAGCCCCCCTTTATGTTCTTAAGACAATCAAGACTAACAAATCAAGAGGAGTAATCCGTTAGATGATGGCAAGTATTAAAAATCAAAACTTTTAAAAACTTAGCTGAGGCAAACGGTAAACACAAAGAAAATAATAATTAAGGAGTCAAGGAAACAAGATAACTTCAAGAGGAAGCAAAAGACATGCCAAAGAATGTATAAGAACACAAAAAGAGAAGTGAACAACTTGCAATTGCTCTATCACGAATGAATTGTTTAACAAAGAGAGAAGCACTAAATTATTCAAGAATTAGACAAATGATCTAGAATCAATTAACTAAACTCAAAAAAGGAAACAAAATATCTTATGAATAATTGTCTTACAATATGGTTCTTTGATTACAAAAATGAATCAGATTACAATCCTAATAGATAACTCAATCAGAAGTAAGATAAACCAATCAGTTCACGATGTCTCATTTCTTTTCTCTTTTTTTTTTGGTTTTTTAAACGTGGCTTTCTTCTTCTTCACTTCTTTTTGAGAACAAAACTGATTCAAAATGAAAAGAACGATCTAAGATTTAAAAGATAGAAACAAAAGAATTGCAATGAATCTAAAATTGAACTTAGGTAAAAGAATGAACTGAAATTGTAGATCACAAGGACTTCAACAAAGGAAAAAGGAAACAAACACCAAACAATGATAACGAAAGGATAGAAACCTGATTTCTACAAACCTAAGGTTATGATACCAAATGATACAAACTCACTAGGCAACTTGCCCTAGGAACTCTTGATCCAATTGTTAAGAGTACCTAGAATCCTAGAAAACAAGTTAAACGATCAGATTGGAACCTTAAGGAAACTAGATCCTTAAAACCACGATCTTAAGATGCCACAAAGGTTGATCACTCCCTTGATGAGTCAGATTTGTATTCCACCAAGCACACAAAAGAACAAGTAAAGCCTGATGGAAAATAACTCAATTTTATTGGTAGTGATTATCAACCTTGTATCTTGGATTCCAAGCTTGGTTCACCATGTACCACATACTAAGTCTTGTCCAACATCTTGTACATGAAGATAAGTAATTAATCTTAGTAATGCCATAGCACCTTCAACAACAGCCTTCTTTTCTTGCATCTCCATGATTAATCCTTACAAAGCTTCTTTCATTTGTTTTGCTCTTGCTCTAGTCATTGGACCTCCAATTCCTTGCAATGGGTTTTAGGAAAATTTACTAACATCATCTAGAACCATTCGGTCAGTATCTTGATCCCCATCACCTAATCACCAGGTACAAATATCACTTTCTTTTGTCCCTTGTTATATTGAGTTTCATATTTCTTGATGACATGAATCAACAAGGGGATGATTCAACCAAGGTTGGAGGTAACATCAAGAAGCAAGATCCTTTAACTATTTATAGAGGGCCAATGACAAGAGCTAATGCTAAAAGGATGACAGGTGCATTAACTTGATTACTTAAAGATATTTGTAAGGAACAAGCTCACCTAGATTCTATCATGGGTCTATATATGCAAAAGAGATTAAGCCTATTAACATGATTCAAACATGTTCAAACCATGAAGCCAATGATCCAACCCACGTTGTTTGAATCAGTCCAACACATTGAAGAATAAAAACGGCAATCAACCAACCTTGACATGTGTTTAGATCTTGGGCTATTGTTTTGTATTATTTTGAACTTTAGTAAGTTAGGCTTGGGTTATTTGTTGTGTGAATTCAATATGTATGAAATTGGGGCTTTAATTTTGTTAAGTGTGAGTTTTAGTGTCTCTTAATTAGAATAAAGAGTTACAAGTTGTGGGGCTCTCATTAAATGGGAAGTTGCAATTTGTATTAAGTGTGAGTTTAATGTCTCTTAATTAGAATAAGGAGTTACAAGTTGTAAGGCTGTCATTAAATGGGCGGTTACAATTTGTATTAAATTAGAATTGATTGTTATGTCTTAGCCTTTGTCCTATATAAACAAGGTCGATTCTCTCTGTAAACACGAATTTGATGAATATAAAGCTTTTGAGTTTTTTTTGTGTGTGAGAGTTTTGTTTAAAGTTCTTGCGTCAATTTTGGAACTTGTCAAACTAATTCAGTTTGTGACATTCAACACCTAAAATCTTTGTTTTTCTTATTAACTTATCAAACTTATAAAGTTTGTGGCATTTTGGAGGATTCAAAGTGCTATTCTGATTAGAATATTTTGTTTCTTACTTTCAAAATTGAACTATCCAGCTTTCTAACAATTGTGGAGGGTGTTAATTTGCATTCCATACGTATCTTAGTTCTTTAGCTATTGGAGTGTATGGTTGCTAAATTGAAGATTTCCATCACTTAGTCCTCTTCTCAATATTTAGTCTTACTTTCTCATACTATGCTTGAATCAAATCTGCCTTCCTCTTTCCATCTAAACTAATCTCAATTGGTATTGGTGTCAAATCTAATGGATTAAACCTATACACAACTTCAAAAGAAGAGTAGTTTGTTGTCGAATGGACACTCCTATTGTAAGAAAAGTTCAACATAGGGTAAACACTTCTCCCAATTCTTCAAATTCCTTTGTATGATGGCACACAATTGATGGAAACCCAGTTAAGGACATGGAAAGAATGGTGCAATCTGGTTCAACATATTTCGATGATCCATCACACATTGGTGGAAGTCCAATAACTCGAGCTAAACCTAAAAGGGCGAAGGAAGCTCTTAATGGATCGATTGAAGATGTTTGGGCTAAACAAGCAATAATAGAAGCTGTTTTGAGCTTGGAGAGATCAATTAGCCCTATCAACTTAATTCAAGCATTAAATAGGCCTAATTAGTTGTTTATTTGGAATAATTAGAAGACTATGTTATTTTGATGATTTCAGGAGCTCTCTAACTAACTAATTTTGTGCTGCCTAAAAGTCCACTTTCTATATCTGCCTTTAGAAATCAATTTTGTAAAGACTTTCCTAATCTTAAGGATTTCACTGCTAGAAGATAGATTAGGGTTTTCTTTAGCCTATATAATTGTTATCTTTGTACAAGAATTCAGATTGGAATTTGTTTTATGAAATTGGTGAGGTTATTCACTTTATTGGTTCTTCGTTGAACTTGGAACTTATCAAGGTTATTCGTTGTGGCATTCATCTGACTTATGAATCTCACTCTCTTCTTTTCCTAGAGTGTGGCATCAATATCCTTCTTTATAACTTTGGTTCGTGTTTCTTTAAACAATGGTCAAAAGGTTTTTCCTGAAAACATAAATGTTTTAGATTTTCTAGAAATTCCTTTAAACAACTTGTTTGTGCATTAGTAGGTCTTGATTTATAGGTTTCACATCAACAACAAGGTAGATAAGGTCCTATTAACAACTTCAATTTCACCATAGGTTTGGGAATGACAAGTCGTTGAAAATAATAACTTAGTTCCCATCTTTGCCCATAAAGTCTTCCAAAAGTAGTTTAAAAACATCACATCTTTCTCACTAACAATACTCCTTAGAATGCCATGCAAACACAATCTCCTTGAAAAAAAAATCAGCTATATGTGTTTCATCATTAGCTTTATGGCATGGAATGAAATAAGCAATCTTTGAGAACCTGGCAACAACATCAAAAATAGAGTCCTTTCCCTCTTTGGACCTAGGTAAACCTAAAACAAAATCCATAGAAATATTAACTGAAGTTTCACTAGGTATAGGTAAAGGAGAATATAATCCATGAGGCATAACTTTAGACTTATCTTGTATACCAGTAATGCACTTTTCACAAAGTCTCTCTACATTCCTTTTCATGTGTGGGCAAAAGAAGTGATTACTCAAAACATCTAAAGTCTTTCTAATCCTAAAATGCCCCATTAGACCCCCACCATTTGCCTCCCTCACTAGTAATTTCCTTAAAGAAGAATGAGGAATGCACAACTTACTTTCTCTAAACAAGAAACCATCATGCTTATAGAGCTTACGAAATGCTCCATTATCACATGCCCCAAATATGCTAGGAAAGTCATGGTCATTAGAATATAATTCTTTAATGTACTCAAAACCAAGTAATTTTACATCAAGCTTATAGAGTAAGGCATACCTCATTGACAAGACATCAACCACAATGTTCTCCTTACCTTGCTTGTACTTGATGACATACAGAAATGTTTCAATGAACTCCATCCACTTGCCATGTCTTTTATTTAACTTACCTTGTCCCTTAAGATGTTTTAATGATTCATGATCTGTATGTATCACAAATTCCTTAGGCCAAAGATAGTGTTGTAAGTTTGCATTGCCCTCACTAAAGCATATAGCTTCTTGTCATATGTTGGGTAATTCAAAGCTACCCCATTGAGTTTTTCACAAAGTAGGCAATTGAATGCATCTCTTACATCAAAGCAACTCCAATAACTATTCTTAAGGTATTACACTCAATCCCAAAAGTTTTTGAAAAGTTAGGCAATGCTAAATAAGTTACTGAACACAACCTATCTTTAATCAAATTGAATGCATGCTCTTGATCACTGCCCAACTTAAAACTAATAATTTTCTTTATAATTTCAGTGAGTGGTGCTGCAATGGTGCTAAAATCGTTAACCCATGGAAACTTCTTACCTCTATAATGGACTTAGGTGTTTTCTTGGATAGCCTTTACCTTTTCTTCATCAACCTTAACGGCTATCCACTTACAACAAAAATAAGAAAACCAATACTATCCATGAAAAAAGAACACTTTTGAAGATTGGCATAAAGCTTCTCTTTCCCCAAAACATTCAAAACAGATCTTAAATATAAATGCTCATCCATATTCTGACTATAAATTAAGATGTCATCAAAAGACCACAAAAAATTTGCCTATGAATGCATGCAACACATGATTCATTAACCTCATAGAAGTACTTAGTGCATTAGTAAGATCAAATGGCATTACAAACCATTTATATAAACCATACTTAGTCTTAAAGGCAGTTTTCCATTCATAACCTTCTCGGATCCTAATTTGATAATAAAAACTTTTAAAATCAATCTTACTAAAAAAACACGATCCATGTAATTCATCTAGCATATCATCAATCATAAGGATAGGATGTCTTTACTTCACTATCTTGTTGATAGCTCTATAATCAACACACATCCTCCAACATCCATCCTTTTTAGGCACAAGAAGTAATAGTAATGCATATGGAATCATGCTCTCCCTTACATACCATTTTTCCATCAACTTCTCAACTTGACTTTGAAGCTCCTTTCTCTCCTTAAGATTACTTGTACAAGCTAGTTGGTGGAATTAAAGCACCGAGAACAAGATCAATTTGATGTTTTATTCCCGTAATAGGTGGCAATCTACTAGGCACATCTTCAAGGAACACATCCTCAAATTCCTTAAACAAAGAAACGGCCAAAACAGGCAAAGAAATGTTAAGGTCGTTAGTATTAAAATAAGCCTCCTTGTACAGCAGTACAACTGTTGGCTTCTTTGAAAACATAGCCCTCTTAAAATCACCCCCTTTTGCATAAAAGCTTGTATGCTTCCTAGTTTCTCTCTCGCCACACTCTTGATATTCTCCTTTTTCCTCTCCACTCAAAATTACTTCTTTTTCTCTCCCCTCTTGAGTTCAGCCACTCCTTTCTTTTAACTCCTTTTTTTTTTACTAATCTCAACTTCACTCTCTCTTGTTGTGTCACTTTCCCTTTTAACTCTCAGTTGCTATTCATACTCTTGTTTAGGGGCTAATTGTACAAGATCCCATTCGTTACAACAGAATATTTGTTCTTGAGTCCATCATGTATCAAATGCCTATCATATTGCCATGGTCTCTCCAAAAGAATGTGTTTGGTATGCATAGCAATACATCACACAAAACCTCATCTTTATACCTTCCAATTGATAATGAAACTAGCACTTGCTTGTTTACCTTAAGTTCCCCACAATCATTCAACCATTGAAGTTTACACGGTTGTGGGTGGTTTGTAGGAGGTAAATTCGACTTCTCCAACAAGATTGTACTGGCTGCATTTTTGCAACTACCACTATCAATGATCATGCTACATACCTTGTCTTCCATATGGCATCTTGGATGGAAAATATTGTAATGTTGCTCATTTTTGTCTCTCTTCACTTGTGTACTCAATGCACTCCTAATAACCAATGCTTCTCCCTCAACAAGGTACTCCACATCACTGGCATCCTCCAAAGGTAGCATGGATGCATCATCTAATTCACTTTCAGTTTCAAGATCTCCATTCTCTTTCAAAATCATCACACGATTGTTTGAACATTGAGAGGCAATATGACATTCCCAAACATTGAAAACACTTAATAACCCTAGTTCTTTTTCATTAGGAAGGATCATTACCTTTGGCGGATCTCATGTCCTTGGCCTTGTATGATCCATCTTTGTGCTTCGAAAAATCTGTATCTTCCTTTTTACCCAATTCGGTTTCTACAATCAAAAGGAACCCCAATTTTGACCAAACTTTATACGACACTTCCTTTTGAGATGTCTTTCTACTCTTATGGCCATATGCAACATGTCTTCTAGCTCCACATAACATTGTAGCTCCACCACGTTTGATATGTCTCTATTCAGCCCTTGCAAGAAATGTGCCATGTTTGCTTCTTGATCTTCCTTAACATTGGCTCAAATCATTGTAATCTCCATCTCCTTGTGGTAGTCCTCAACACTCTTAGGCCTTTGAGTCTTTACAACCTTTTATACAAATCCTTATAATAGTGATTAGGGATGAATCTCCCCATTATGATAGCCTTCATATTATCCCATGTTTCTATAGTTCATTAATGATATCCTTGCCTACCGAAAACACTTGGATCCCACCAAATTACAGCATAATCAATAAACTCTACAGCAGAAAATTTTATTTTTTTCTCCTTAGAGTAATTGTGGTAATAAAAAACAACACCTTCCTTTCCCAACCCAAGTATGCATCATGATCATTTCTCCCTCGGAAGGGTGGAATCTTCATTCTAATGCTACCCAAATTGTGATCAAGTCCTCCATCTTGTCTCCTTGCATTTCGTCTACCACCCCTCCTATGCATATTTCTATTCAAAATGGCTATTGGAGTTTGATCTTCATCATCTCCATTATCACCTTCATAGTCATCATTGCTAGCATGCCTCTTAAGCCTTCATGCATTAGGCAAGTTTTGCGATTGTCTTGCCTACAAATTAGCTATAGTAACCACTTGCTTCTTGATCCTATCTTTTATCTCTTCAAACATAGTGAACATTTGCTCAAATTACTTTTGTATAGCTTGTATTTGTTAATTTTAAATCATAACTCCAATAAGAAATCTCATGATTTCATAAGCATACAAGATCCTACGAATGTTACTAAAAGGGTAGGATGATGTACTAACTTAAAATGCAGCAAAATAACTCCTTATATACTTAATGTTTTGCCTCCCTTGTCGAGATCGACTATGGCTTCTCCTTCTTCTCCAACTCATCATGGTTGGAATGGATGGAGTAGACCAATCTCATCACAACGCACTAAGGTCAGAAGAGTTTCTAACTTATGAAAGCAGCAATCCTTATAGTTCACCCACAACGCTCTTAATAAGCTTATCAACTATTTTATGGGAGAGTGCTTCAATGCATGAAGACTTGAAAGAAAGGAGTGTTTTCAACCCAAAGATGGGGAGAAAAGTATAGCATTCGACCAAAGAAAAAAAACACCCTCAAAGGAACCACGGAATTCCATTTTAGGCCAGGAAAAGTGCCTTTAAAGAGTCATGACTCTTCCAAGAGTTATGTCTCTTGACGAAATATGACTTTTCCAAGAGTTATGTCTCTTAGTTAAACATCATGACTCTTGGCCAAGGGACACATCCTTTGGCAAAGAGTCAGTATCTTCACTTAAAGTGATATGGAAACCCCAAGAAATCTAAGTTCTTGAAACCTCCTTAATTCTATTGGTTCATTACCCTAACTTTGTATCCCAAGAATATGCTAGATCAAACCCCAGTTTTGCTAATTGAGACTCAATTCCAAAGAAATCAGAAACTAATTCATGTTGCAAGTACTTACTTATTGTTGCAAATTAATTTCTTGAAGTAACCAAGAAGGCAATCACACCTCTTTTGAAGAAATCCAAATTCTGGAAATTTCATTAATCAAATGGCGCAAAAGTTGTATTATAGCCCTCATCTCATTCTATTTATATCGTAGAAAATAATTTGATCTAAACTTCTAAAGTAAACAATGGGCTTAATACAAACAGCCCATAAAACAAGTTCAAAACTTAAACTAAATAACGCAACTAAATTACATGCCCAAATAATACAATCAGCCTATTTATAAGAGATATTGAGGTTGTCTTTAAAATTGGCTAAGTACTAGCCTCTTCACGCCTCCCTTAGCAAAATTACAAGCTTTGGCATGCCTTGTGTTCCTCCACGAATGTCTTGGCCTCATCATGAATTTGAGATGTGATTAAGCCTTGAACAAATCCTTGCATAACTTTCTTGAGCTTTGAAACTTGCTGCCTTGTAATTGGTCCACTAGACATAAAAAGCTTGTCTTGTTGAGTAGTGTTGTGGTGTTGAACATCTTTTCCAATACTTGTTGTACCATTCCCTCCCTTCTCAAAAGGATTTGTCCTTGAATCAGCCCCTACATTATCAAAGGGAGAGAGGTTAGCAAAATTTAAATTAACAGACACTTGATACTCACCTGGCAATTCAATCCTATAGACATTACCATTAATCCTTTCAAGTACTTGAAATGGTCCATCGCCTCTAAGATCCAACTTTGATTTCCTTTGATTAGCTCTTGTCATTAATCAATCCTATAGACATTTTCATTAATCCTATAGACATTATCATTGCTTTGGCCCTAGTTCTTGTCATTAGGCCTCTAACATCTTGTAATGGATCTTTAGGAACATTAGACTTGAATGTTGGGCCTTTGATATGGGAATTTCGTTCAGCCCCTTTCCTTGCACATTCAGACTTCAAATCTGATCCAATTTCAGCTCCTAAGCTTCCTTTTGCAAGCTCATGTCCATGCAAGTCATATCTTAGGCTTCTTTAAGGTGGATCACACCATGTATGCTTCTCTTCTTTTCTTTCACATGCCTATGGTGCTCCATCATTCCCTCCCTCCTTGAAAGGAATCATCCTCAAATCTGTAGCATCAAAGAGGGATAAATCAAATATATTGAATGTAGCACTAACATTACCATAGGAGCTAGGCAAATCAATTTTGTAAGTATTATCATTAATCCTTTCTAAAACTTGAAAGGGGTCATCTCCTCTTAGTTGTAGCTTAGATTTCCTTTATTATGAAAACCTCTCCTTTCTCAAGTGCACCCAAACCCAATCACCGGGTTCAAATATAACATGCTTTCGGCCTTTATTGGCTTGCTTTGCATATTGTTCATTTCTCCTCTCAATGTTGGCTCCAACTTTATCATGCAACTCCTACACAAATTTACGCTTTCTCATACCATCAAGGTTAGTAAACTCATTAGAAGACAATGGAAGAATTTCTGAAGGAGTCAAAGAATTTAACCCATAAATAATCTCAAAAGGAGAAAATTGAGTAGAAGAATGAATGGCATGATTATAAGCAAACTCAATGTGTGGGAGACACTTTTCCCAATTCTTTAAGTTCTTTTGGATGATCGCAAGCAACAATATAGTCAAAGTTCTATTTTTCACTCAGTTTGACCATCCGTTTAAGGATGTGCAACAGTAGAAAACAAGAGTTTAGTGCCAAGTTTACTCCATAGAGTTCTCCAAAAGTGACTAAGAAATTTCACATCTCTATCACTCACAATAGTCTTTGGCAACCCATGCAATCTTAAAATCTCTTTAAAGAACAAGTTAGCAACATAAATAGCATCATTGGTTTTAGAACAAGCAATAAAGTGAGCCATCTTGCTGAATCAATTAACCACCACAAAGATGCTATCCTTTTCCACGAGATGATCTAGGCAATCCAAGCACCAAGTCCATAGATATATCAACCCAAGGATGAGAAGGGATGGGTAGAGTATAAACCATGTGATTGAACCTTAGATTTTGCATGCCTATAAGTAATACATTTAGCACAAATAAAAGCAACATCCTTTCTCATATTAGGCCAATAAAAATGTTCATGCAAAAGAGCTATTCTCAACACGAAAGTGACCGATCACCATGTGTCTCTCTAACAGGTAATTCATGCATAGGGCAAGATGGAGTGCAAAGTTTATCCTTTTTGAATAGAAATCCATCATATCTACAGAAATTATCGATACCATGTTTTTCACAAGATTTTGCAAAGTCACAATCAGGTTCATACATGCCTTTCAACATCTCAAAACCAAGTAATATAGCATGCATAGAGGTAAGAAGAGAGTATCTCCTAGAAAGAACATCAGCCACAACGTTTTCTTTCCCTTGTTTATGTTTAATAACATAAGGAAAGTTTCAATAAATTCCAGCCACCTAGCATGTCTCTTGTTCAATTTACTCTGGGACTTTAGAAATTTCAAACTTTCATGATCAGAATGAATGATGAATTCTTTTGACCACAAGTAATGTTGCCAATTTTCTAAAGACCTTTTTAAAGCATACAACTCTTTATCATAAGTGGAGTAATTCAAAGTAGTACCACTTAATTTTTCACTAAAATAAGCAATGGGTTTCGAATCCTGCATTAAAACAGCACCAATGCCTATTCCGAAAGCATCACATTCAACCTCAAAAACTTTAGAAAAATTAAGAAGAATAAGAAGAGGAGCATTGGTCAATTTTCTTTCAAGGTGTTAAAAGCAACCTCTTGTGAATCACCCCTTTAAAAATCACATTCTTTTTTACCAATTCATTCAAAGGGGCAGCAATAGTAGAGAAGTCCTTGGCAAATCTTCGATAGAAGCTTGTTAAGCCATGGAAGCTTCGAACTTCATTTGCATTCTTGGGAGTTGGTCATTCTCTAATTGCCTTCACTTTCTCTTCATCAACTTGAAGTCCTTTAACACCTACAATAAAACCAAGAAACACAACAGTTTCCATGCAAAAGGAACATTTTTCTAAATTGGCATAAAGCTTATTTTTCCTTAAAAGTCCAGACACATCATGTAAGTGTTTCACCTGATCATCTAAACTCTTGAAATACACTAGAATATCATCAAAATAGACAACCACATACTTTCCAATAAATGGACAAAACACATGATTCATCAAACTCATGAAAGTACTAGGTGCATTAATCAAGCCAAAAGGTATAACTAACCACTCATACAACCCAAATTTAGTTTTGAAAGTAGTTTGCCACTCATCACCCTTTTTCATGCGAATTTGATGGTACCAATTTTTAAGATCAATTTTAGAAAATATACAAGCACTATGTAACTGATCAAGCATATCATCTAAATGAGGGATAGGGTAAAGATATTTCACCGTGATTTTATTGATGGCTCTGCAGTCAACACACATTCTCCATTTGCCATTTTTCTTAGGAACAAGTATAATTGGCACAACACATGGGCTCAAGCTTTCTCTCATGAAGCCTTTTTCATAAGCTCTTCAACTTGTCTTTGGATCTCCTCAGTTTCTTCCAGATTGACTCTATATGTAGGCCTATCTAGAATTGAAGCTCTGGGAAGGAAATCTTTATAGTGCTCAATGCCTCTTAAAGGGGGCAATCCATCGGGAATGTCCTCCAGAACTGAGTTGCTAAAGTCCTGCAACAAAGACAAAACACTAGACGCCAAAGGATGGATCAAGCTCATTAATAGTTAAGAAAACATCTTTATATAAAAGTATATAAGATTCTTCACAATTTAAAGCTCTCTTGATCTCACTTTTTCCAGCAAATAAATTCACTCTCTTTTCGTCATTCTCCCTACTCTTTTTATTTTTTCTCTCTTTCTCTTTCTTTTCGACCTCTATTTCTTTTCTTTTGCTCTCAATTTGCATTCTTTCTCAGTCCTCAGTTGATCCTTATGAATCGGCCTAAGAGGTTTCAGCAAAATATTTTTACAATGGAAAGAAAAAAGAATAGCAATTTTCGTATCCATCATGCCTAACTTTCCTATCAATTTGCCAAGGCCTACTAAGCAAAACATATCCAGCGTACATAGTGCAACATCACATAAATCTTCATGATGATACTTTCCAACAGAAAATGCAATCATCACTTGTTTGGTGACTTTCACCTCACCCCAATCATTTAGCCATTGCAATTTATATGGTCTAGGATGTTTTAAAATAGGTAAATTAAGCTTGTCAACAAGTAAAGTGCTAGCAATATTAGTTACAACCTCCACCATCTACGATCATACTACAAACTTTACCATTAATGAGACACCTTGTATTAAAGATGTGCTCACGTTGCTCTTCTTCAAGATCTTCTTTTGGTTGGATATTAAGAGCATACCTAGCCACAAGGGCTTCACCAACTTCAGCATCACAATCAACATCGAAAGCATCTGTCAATGGAGGCGCATCATCAAAATCGTCACTATCACTACTTTCACAAGCAACATCACCATTCTTAAGCAAAATCAGAGTTCTTATGTTAGGGCACTGCGAAGCAATATGACAAAAAATTGACATTTAAAGCACTTAACTTTATAAGAAGGATTAGAAGAAGAGGGTTTAGAGTCATTTTTACCCTTAGGATTTAGAGTAGAGAATTTAGGCTTACTTTACTCCTTTGGCTTGATGTCTCCCTTGGATTTGAAGAAACTTTTGGACTCCTTCAAGCTTTTCTTCCAAGAACTTGATCCAGCACCATTTTGGATCCTTAATTGCTTTTCTACCATGATGGCCTTATGCAACATCTCATCCATGTTAAGGAAATTTTGCAGCTCTACAATGGAAGCAATTTCGTGGCACAAGCCATCAAGAAATCTTCTGATGGTAGCTTCCATGTCTTCCTCATCATTGTCCCTAATCATGATGATCTCCGTCTCTTGGTGGTACTCTTCAACACTCATAGATCCTTGCCTCAATTTTTGCAGCCAGTTGAACAAGTCTCGATAGTAATGACTTGGAACAAAGCACTTTCTCATGATGGCCTTCATTTCTTGAAATATGCGTATTGGTCTTTCATGATTCCACCTTCAATTTAATTGCAATTGATCCTACCAAATAATAGCATAGTCAAAAAATTCAACAGCAGCAAGTTTTATCTTTTTCTCTTCACTATATGTATGACACTCAAATACATGTTTTATTTTCCTCTCCCACTTCAAATATAGTTCAGGATCATTTTTTCTTGAAAAGAAGGGATTTTCAATTTTATGTTGTCAAGTTCATTATGAGAAGGAGGTTGTCTGCCTCTCCTAGTGTTGGGCCTTCATCCTCGGATTGCACATCTTCATCTTCTACATGGAGCATCCTTCTAGGACCTTTGGAGTTTGACATGGATTGGATGTCATCCAACCTAGGATTTAACCTCTAAAATTGTTCTTGCACAATCTTCATAAAGACATTGAGATCCTGCTCATATGATTCATCTTCTTGAGACATGTTTATAAACTACAAAATGTTAGTGAACAACAAAAAACAATTTGGACCTCACCACTCAACCTCACGTGTATACACTCAATAGATGCCAAACCACTTGTGTATCACATAAAAATTGGCTTTTTTTTCTATAATGTAAACATTCTTCCCTTTTACCACTCAACTTGCTTTCTATAGTATCCTTATTCAAAACAAGACACAATCAAATAGAAGCAATCAAACCAA